>JZRO01000286.1:0-15287 GCA_000963465.1 Blastocystis sp. subtype 9
TTAGGGGACTGGTGTTGAATTTACGGATGTGAATGTCGCCATCTGGAAGCTCTATTCATGGGATCCAAGCCAAGTATTAAAGTGTCCATAGTATTGTGCTGTGTTTGTTTGAATAGTGAAGTGTTTTGTGATATCAATTTGAATTTTATTTCCTCGTAGCATGATTGCGTGTGATAGAGAATGCAATAATAGGATTAATAATCAAAAAATGGTTGGCACAATATTCCTATAGTGGAGACACTATTAGTTGATTGTGAGAAGTCTTAGGTCTTCGATTCGCTCTCTTTTGAAGTTTGAAAATCAAAGATTCAATGGTAAATGGCAAAGATTCAGAGAATCTTCGGTTCCAAAAGTAGTTCCTATTTATGAAGGAGTTTTATTAATAGTAGTTTACTTGTATTTTCCCATTATTAGTTTTATTCCAATGTCTGTTCAAGTTCGTGAAGAATGTGCTGTTTCCGTTCCGATAACAACTGAAAGACATCATGGGAAGGTGCAGTTCCTTCGTTTGGAGCATGGTTACATTCGGACCAAGGTCAAAATAAATGGGATCCGAGATGTAACATTCTACTATTCAGATCTGTCTGAAGGAATGAAGGAAACTCTAGCTTTAGGTACAACTGTAACTTTTACTGTTGATATGGATAGCAACGGCAAATTTTGTGCAAAAAATATTGAAATTGATGAAGTTCAATCGGAGCATACTACTCCCAAGTTGCACCCTATTCCTTCAACGATTTCAATATCGTCACTGGATATAACTTCTGATGATGATAGTATTGAGAGTGCGATTCCGTCAAGGAAGAGTTCGTTTTCGTTATCTGTCCGAACTCCGGCGACCATGCAGCAATATCTTCAACAATACATAAAACCTGCTGAGTCAAAAAGTTCCATTGTGGACGCGGAATCTTTATCCAGAAATGTGGATCACTTCTTGGAGTTGGCATTGTCGAAAAATTTCAATAGTAATTATTGTTCTTGTTGGCTTTTTTAGGGGCCAGTCATTTTAATCCTTGATGATTATGTGGATTGTTTGTTTCAGCAAACAAGTAAAATGTATGTTGTTTTTCTATTGCGACAGACTGGCACAGCTGTCATATTAACATATAGTTTCTTCCAGTAGTGCTGTAGTCGTAAATACAAGACTTCACTTGACGACTTGTCCCTTTCCAGGTACTCCAGATTAAACTCAAGCTGACGCCTTGATCTACACTTGTCTCTCTTCCAAACATGTACATGCTGTGATGGGGATGTACCACAAACGCATTCTGCAAGAGGAACATCTGACACCCCTGAAGACGGAGCTGCTCGAAGTGGGAAATGCGATCGAACCCGTAGTTAACAAAACCGTCAAAGTAGTACGGCATCGTCGGGGAGATCTTCATAACATAAAATCTACATAACAAGAAAATCCTGTTATAACGGTTCCATCTCCGTGTTTCCAACACATGACACGGTTCGAATCACCCGTTCATTCGGCCGGAGCCACGAGTTGTCCACGTAGTTCTAGTGATGAATCCCTCCTCGCAACGCACATAAGTTTTGTATCCCTTCTTGGTGAGGCTGCAGAGAGACTGATCGACACATGTCCGCAGTTCGTCCATCGTGTTGGGCGTGGTTGCGTCCTGCAGGAACACCGTTGGAATCAGCACGATGGCCTGGTCGTCCGTGATCACGGACTCCGGCAGCTTCGCCAGACCGGTCCACAGCACGTCTAGAGAGCAGGGAGGCATGCAACCCACCTGGAATGCGGATGTCGCTGTCCAACACGAGGACGTGCGAAGTGACCACTGCGCGCAGCCCGATGTCTCGAAGCAGGTTGATGGGAAACGAGCCGGAGAAGGCGTTCTGCATGCCGTAGGTCACCAGGACCACACTCACACGACTAGGAAGACGACGTGAGACTATCTGACTCACCAACTTGTGCTCTTCGTTCCAGCTGGCCCAAACCACCACCACCACGTGTCTATGTGTGAACTTCAGCGAGGAAAAACACCCCTTCCACTTGGTGATGAAGGTGCTCGAGACCAGTTCGTCGCTCCTAATCGTGATTTGCTGCTTGTGGAGATACGTGATCACTGTTAGAAGTGTAACTCCTAATAGGCGATTTTTGTCTGGCACAGGGTCTGTAAACAGTGATCCATTTTTCACCTTGGAGTGTTTTATTAGCTTGTAGTTCATATTACGAAACCTCAGGTCGTTCTTCACGATTTGAAAAGGTTCTGACAGTTGCAACAATTCATCTGCATCATTCTCTCTGTGAGATAACACTATAGGGCCCTTTGCGCTCTAATAGTGGAGATAAACACGAAATTGATACATTACGCTCTATTGTTTTCAAATCCCAAATTTTGCTAAGTGAAAGACTGCCATTATAAGAATAGTCCTCGAAAAGAAATCCATTTCCTGTTTTCTGTTTTTCCGATCCCATTTCGCTAAACAGCTTTAATGAATCTGGAGATTCCACAACGGAACTTTCGTTCCCTTGGAAGGCCTAATTATCATGCAACACTGTTCCGATCTAACAAAGTTGAAAGTATGTTTATCTTCGTCTCCTCCGAATGTTGCCATCAGAGACAGATAGCATAATCTAGTAGATCACCAACTCCATAATAACACATCCTACAAGGTGGCAATTGATGCTGCAAATACTACAAGTATAAGTGGATCACCTTTATGCATAAATTCAACAAACACTAAATAAACAATATGCACTAACTGGAAAGAGATTCTGCCAATTCATCCAAAGTAGAGCTGTGGTGACGTAACTTCGTCAGTATTTTCCTTCCTTGCTCCTTCAACATTAACAATGGTTCGCAATGCTCATAATTCTTCTTTTCCATATCTCTAGCCATCTCGCTTTCCAAATAGGACCGAATGAACTCAAAAAACTACATCGTCACCAGGCGAACGATTGTCAACCTGCTCAGAATAGCTTGGATTCAGCTGATTGAGTATCATCACAACGCCCATCGCTACGCTCGTCCGATCCGTGTACGGCATCTTCTCCTTCTGCATGAATCGATTGAGACTCGTAAGGAAGTCATCACGAACACCTACTTGATTCCACTTGTGGAGAGTTGCAACACTAGAAAGAGCATCATTGGCAATTCGGGAATCGAACTAAACTGCTTGATGGGATAACGAATAAGTGCTGAAGGGTCTCTTGTACAGAGAGCAAAGAACTCATCGGCAGTCTCATCGACTTCCTGATTTGAACTCGTACAATGCATGTTCACTGCAGTCAAACTTAGTAGAGCTATACCGACAGCCTACGCTTCACAGTAACAAGGAAAACAAACACAACCGATAGAGTAGATCGTGTTCAAATCAACGCTTATTTCAGACTCGTATTTGGCTTCCATTTCTCTCACTCTGTGCTTGAATCCAATATACATCCTCACTTGTGAGCAAAATCCTTTTGTTTACAGTTGATACCACTAAGAGTGATGGAATGGAGCTGATTTGTAATGAATGATTCGAATAGATCCATCTTCTCTCGGATATAATAGCAGAAATACTCTCCAATGCACGAATAATTCGACATTCCCATTCTACGCCATGAAGCTACACTACTATAGATACAAAGTGACAAGCTGATAGAAATTGTCACTTGACAGCACGAGATCCCTATCTACTACAAAGGCATTTATATTCTCATCAAAAGCAGCTCCTTTTTCAGGAATGGCTTTATTCAGATTATTTACAAACACCCCGATAATGCTGAATGTACTATTAGGTTTACTATGAATTCAAACTCAGAGCAAACAAAACATCATCACTGGAATCGATTCATCACTGTGAATCTTCGAGTAGGAAGGCAATGTAACTCCTCTTTTATTGAATTCATCAACAATCGCCACGGAAAAAGCTCTCTTCGTTTGAACATCAATGAAATGTTGCAGATTGGTTTTCATCACAAACTATGCTTGTTACGGTAACAAATAACTACACTAAGGCATTCAGACCGCTTCTTGAAGAGAAAAATCGAAGAAATCACCTTCATAAACTGAGTAAAATGACTACTGATCGGACTGTTGATAGGAATCTAAGTTTCAGTAAAGATAGGTAGGGCGACATTCACTGATTCACTTCCATTTCGCACCAACGAGAAGATTTCAGACTTGATACGTTCTAGAAGATATGTGTTAATACTTATTTGCGAGTTTTCCAACTTGAATTCCTTCAAGAAAGCGTCACACTTGATAAGTGCTTGGTTGATCTGGCCAAAACGAGCAATCGATGCAACATCTTTAGGAATGCTTTTTTGGTCTGTCAACTCTCTGAGTTCCCCTTTGATTTCATCAGGAAAATCGCTTGCTGAATTTGCTATATAATTCATGAAGAGAGTAAACGAAAGATCCGCACTTTCTCTTGCATAAACTCCAATCAACTCTTGGAAGAGATGTCCTTCCAACTCGTACACCACACTACTCACTTCCGAATCAGGTTGTAGAGGAACATGATAGAGAGAACGAATGCTCTTGAGCATGGTCAGAATAGAGTCCAGCTCAATATTTTCTTTCTAAAGTGAAGCAAAGAATCATAGTCTACTCCATACAAGTATTTTGGGAAAATTTTCAAAAACATGTCGTAGCAGTTAAAGAAATAATCAATCTTCATTTCACTACAAATACGATCGTAAAAATGACACTAGATAAAAGGCAGTGCAATCATATACTCGCTCAATAAAAACCATAGTCTTTAATCGTTGGAACTCTACAAGACTTTTCACTTCACTCACGTTTGTTCCAAATCGTTCTAGACAATGATAGAGTTCATCAATTCGTTGATTGTCCTGCTTGAAATCCAACATACCGTCCATCAGCTCGCGGTATTCCTGCATTAAACCCATTCTCTCTAATTGAGAGCATAGTTCAGTATGCCAGTAACCCCATAGTCCAGAACCATTCTTTTGAATGCCATCGAGCGCATCAACCACGCCATAGAAGGTCTGCATCACGGTTACAAACGATGCAAAGAACGTTCTCTAAGTCTCACATCGATACAACAACACTACTAAGAGAGATAATTGCATCGAAGAGGATTTTGAGTTCTTCATAATATAAAGCGATACACTTCTAAGATATTCGTTCATTGTTACCAACTGAACTTCCAACTCAACTAGATGGTCCTACGAATAACAATCACAGAACAAACTAACCAATAAAGAAACAACACTCACCTTCGAATTCCCTACAATCATCCTTAGTTGATTATTGTATGACTCCAGAACTGAGGGGATATCTTTCTATCCATCATTTGAACCAAAAAAACACACTGGCCAGTTTGGTGATTTCATGTTTCTCACATAAGTCAGTGGCGATTCAACAGCAAAAGAGCCACTGCTTCGGAATGATCTTCGCTGCTCATTGAGCTGTCGCTGACTGCTTCTATTCACCTCTTCATTCAAGGTAAGCGCCTTTGCATTTGAGAGCAGCAGAGAGAAAGGGAATGACAGCAACGGGCCAAAATACACATCCTCTGTGAAGCAGATTGAGAGCGAGAGATATTCAGAGAGCTTCACGAATTGGTGTGCATTCGAGACGTCTTTTATTTGTGGACAGAAGAGAGAGACAAGGATTCTATCGTTGATCGACAGCTGGGGACTTACAAGTTCTCCACCTCGCCTGCTTCCGTCTGTTTATCGGCGCTCTGCGAGCCGAAATCCTTCAGCAGAAGCAGCATTTTCGTCTACTATCGAGTCTTCGTCAGTCTCTACTTCCGGGAATCCACATCGTTCGAAGAAGCTGATGGGGTAAAACTTGGGAAACGCGTCGCTTCGAAGAAATCCAGTCCCCTGCATGATCTGACGAGTGAGGTTGTGCAGCTCGCGAGTTCCCTTACGCAACTACATAGTCAATGACTCCACCAACAGCTACGATCAGTCGATAATACACCACGAGAGCGGGCTCACGGACATCACCAGGAAAATGCAAATCGATAAAGAGCAGGATACGACCAACCCATGCAATCGCCTCCAAAACGAGACGGTGACTCTGCGGATTGTTTAATAAATTCTGGACTAGTATCAACGATTCGCCATATTGCTACATTGGACATGTCTATAATAATTGTCGTCCAAATTACTGAATATCGTATTGATCTGGTTGACCAACAAGGCAACTTTGTTTAATACGGTACCAAGTCTAGTTACGAGCAAAGGACACAAAATATACTTTTGAATCCACATCATATCCTGTTCCCCTATTTCCTTTTCCATTTCCTCATCACTTAAGACACTCCGGATTTGTTTATCGTATCTTTGTATATCACTGAAATAACTGATGGATAAGAAAATGATTTGAATCGTTACGTGAACGGAAGAAGTACAGAACGCAACCTTTGCCCAGAACGTGTCGATGGATCCGGCTGCTGTTTGAAAAGTCTAACAATGAGCCGGCGAACCGATTTTTATCCTACGAGCAAGGAAGTAGAGCAAGCAGCATCAGCTGCTGATACAAACAATCTGCATCATTAATCGCATCTCTTATCCCATCGCAGCATCGCTCAAAGTCAGATGGCATTATAAAAAGTGATTTGATCACACAAACAAATACAACTAAAACGAAAAGTGAACTGGGATACAACGAATACAACGAGCATCATTAGAGAAAAGTACACAGACTCGAAGTGAAAACCCTAATTGGAAGTGATCGCAGGAGAAATCATTCGCAACATAACAAAGCGCCGGATGAAATACAAATGGTATCTCTAGGTTCACCTCACTCCCGATATCAATCGTCTCTCTCACGACGTCTACGAGTGAGTGCAAAACACAATTTCAACGAAAATCGAGAGGTTTCCTGGAAAGTTCTACCAATCAAATCGGAGGAAAAACCCTACTCAACTCCTCATTCTGAACCAGTCCAACAGACACATTGACAATGTCTACTGTGCTGTCGTGGATCAGGACAGTGCCCTGCAGCCCATCGCAGTAGCGAACATTCGTCGAATCAATTGTACATGTAATATTTACATCAGGACATAAGTCCTTCCTGTTCGAGCAAGATGGATGCTCGGCCATCTGAATGTCTTCTTCGTTCATAGTGAACGAAAAAGGAGAGATCGTAGCAGTACTCTACGAATCATCAGCAAGGAGCACAGCTACGTAATGCTTTACTTCGATATTTTTTCGAACGATATTTCGTCGAAAAAGTAATTGCGTATACGCAGATAACGTGTAGCGAATCTCAATTCCAAACCCAGTATAACTATCGGGAAATCGGTACTACTTGTCAGACCAAGACCAGATAGCTACGTGCAAACGATCAGATTCTGCACGAAGATCAAACTCAAAAGGGCAACCCGATTTTTGAGATATTAATATCTCCTTCTTGTCCTCAAAGAACGTAACACGCCGCTTTGCGAACAGACTGGTACTAAACTCAATAAGGATAAGCAGATCTACTGAGAATTGATGAACGCACATGCTGTTAATACAACGTAGCCTCTAAATTCTTTGTCATCCGATAAACAACTTGATGGTACAATCTCCACAACACCTGAAACGGTATCCTACAGCTCATAAACAGAAAGAGAGCCTCACTCCAGAGACCTCCTTATCGGTGTTGATGACTAATCGCATTTTCTGTGGACGGTTATCTTCAAATGTGAGAAACACAATTCATGACAACAAAAGGTCCGAAATTGGGAGTGTAAAGAAACACAATCAGAATACAACATGCTTTATAATGAAAAGAGGTCATCAAACACATCTTTCTTCGCTGCAGGAGCGGGGGCAGCCGGAGTCAAGTTCTTCTTCGTAAAATCAAAGTCCATCGAGGCGAAAGGATCTACAGGTGCCGGAGCAGGGGCGGGAGCAGGAGCTGGGGCAGGAGCAGAGGCAGGAGCTGCAGCTTGTCGAGAGGTACGTCGAGGAGCAGGTTCATCATCAAAGCCCCAATCATCCGCAGTGGGTTGACGAGATGTCTTCTTCGCTCTGCGAGGCGCAGGAGCAGGCTCTTCATCCCAGTCTTCCGCTGTTGGTTTCCTTGCACGACGGGGTGCGGGAGCAGGTTCATCGTCATCGAAGAGGTCATCTACTGTGGTCTTCTTCGCTCTGCGCGGCGCGGGAGCAGGTTCGTCGTCCCAGTCATCAGCCGCTGGCTTCCTTGCACGGCGAGGTGCGGGAGCAGGCTCCTCATCATCGAAGAGGTCATCAATAGTGGTCTTCTTCGCCCTACGAGGCGCGGGAGCAGGCTCCTCGTCGTCAAATAGATCGTCTATAGAAGCCTTCTTCGCTCGACGAGGCGCAGGAGCCTCCTCCTCATCGTCAAATAGGTCATCGATGGTGGCCTTCTTCGCTCGACGAGGCGCGGGAGCAGGTTCCTCGTCGAACAGATCGTCCACAGACGCCTTCTTCGCTCTGCGAGGGGCAGGAGCCTCGTCCTCGTCGAATCCCCAGTCATCACTCGTCGGCTTGCGCGCCGCGGAGCGCGAAGGCTTCGCCGGCTCAGCGGGAGCTTCGTCCCACAGTCCAAGACCCAGCAGATCGTCCGTGGCGGCAGACTTCGTCTTGACAGGCTCCTCCGCGGTCTCCTCGGGCTCTGCACGTGCGGGACGACGACGCGTGGACCGCACCTGAACCTCCGGCTCCTTGTCCTCCACAGCAGGCTTCCGAGAGCGACGAGTCGGCTTGGGGTCGTCGTCCCAGTCGTCGTCCTTCGAGGGCTCGTCGTCCCAGTCGTCGTCTACATGGGAGGGGAGGAAAGGACCTACGCTTCCGCTTCTCCTCGGCCACCTTCTTCTCGTAGCGGATGTACATCTTGGAGAGCTGCTGGCACATGTCGTTCAGCGTTAGCAGATGGCTCAGTAACTACGTCGTTAGACAGTCACGTGGATACGTTCTCGTCTTCGCCCCTGGTGGTCTCGCGATCGATCATCACCATCAGTGCCTTCTGACTGGCCTTGCTGTCCTCCACGATCTTCTACGCCTCACCGCCACTCCTCTCTCCTACGCGCGCCTTTTCGTTGGCAAAGAAGTCGATGCCGTCCTCCTCCAGCTTCGCCAGCAGCCGCTTCACATTGCGATACAGCTCCTTAGGGTTCAGATCGGCCACCGACTTCGCACTCACGCCGCTGCCGGCAGAGCCGTAATAGCTGCTCGACGCGCTCGATCGACTCGTCGGCACCGACACCATAGGCACCCACTTGTTCTCCTCCTCGTTCGGAGCCGGCGGGAAACGGATCCCGCTTCGCTGCATGTCCTGGTAACCTTCCACGATCACCTTGCCTCGCCCTTGAGAGGCATAGGGAAGGAACCCTTCTCCCCACACACGCACCATCGCACGAGCATCGTTCATCAGGTGCATGTTGTCCGCACCTCCCGTCTTCGCTTTGTACTATTCGTGAACATGTCGAAAATAATACCAGAATCATCTCTTTCAACTTCCTCATAAACAGAGGATTGCACGTATTATGGAAACGAGCTCCCGTATGCTTAATTAAATAATCGGCCAATCTACAGTAAACTTCGTCCAGAGCAGCAGATACTTGAGAGCTTGACGAATATCACTATTGTTGCTACTCCCCATAGCTTTTGAAAAGACAAACCACACTTCATCAAGGGCATCAGGATCACTGGTGCTGAGGACCATGTCAGTAATCTAAAATGTTATTCGCAGAATCTCCAATCCAAATACCTTCTGAAATTGAGAAGTACTATAGCCACTTGCGTAAATAGCGTCATGAACAGCATTGCCCAAAGGAGTGACAGGCTCACGAATTAATGTTGTAAATTTATCTGCAAGACTAGTAAGACCAGAAAACATTTCGTTTTTGAAGAAGAATGTAGGGGATGAACAAATTTGCACATGCGATTATCCTGAAGAGTTTGGTTAAACAAATCAAAAAATAAAAATTAGTACAAATCATAGAAATCCGGTTTAGGAAGATAATCTGGATTAGGACGAGGGAACCGAGGATGAGGCGAACCATTCGGATTAGGTCCAATAGGTCCAAAGGGGTCATGACGAGCTCCTGGTGGACAACTCAGTGGGTCGCGGTCATTTCTTTGTCGCTGAAAAAACTGAGGCCCCATCAAACTACATTGACAGCTAGCTTAAGAAACTACTTTCCTCCTGGGATCAACGAAGGTCCCGGTAAACGGTCTGCGTCGAAAGAAGAGCGGGGATTCTGGAATACGGAAGGATGCGAAAGATGAGTAAGCTGATGAGTATAAAACAAAGCAAACATACAAAGGACTGAAGATCCTGGGTCCCTCTTTCACTCCAACTAGGTTTTACAGATAGTGATTCTCCTTGACTGGAAAGTCGAAGTTCGTCACATACCCTTGTTATCTACAAAGAAACGAGGACATTCTCATACACGAATCGATGTCATCCTGTCATTGATAAACGTTATCCCATCCTTGTTGTCATCCAGAATTCTGTCCAATTCATGAGGATCTGATGTTTTCTGGCCACCTATCTTTGGAGCGTACTGGAATCCTATCTATGACTCGAATATATCAAAATGACCATTCTGCTGCAGTAAATCAAAGACAATAAAAGACTTATTCCCTAAACGCTCATCTGGCTATTACGAGTGTGAAAACGCATACTGATTCGCTTTATGCACAGTCCTAACTCCTCTTTCACAATGCCAGGACCTAATTCAGATTCTAACTTTTTCACTCTTTCAAGATCATGACCCTGTGCTACACAGTAAGGATTATCCTTTTTCTCTACTTGGGTTTTCCATCGTAAGAGTTGATGACAAAAATAGACACAAATTGAGCACTTTAGTCTAGAAAACAAAATGTCGGCGCCTCTACCGAAAGTATTTGTGCAAGACCTACCTCCCAAAGGTGGCTACCCTCTGGTGAAGTAGTGGCTGCTTGGCTAGAGTAATGTTTGTAGTCCAAAAAGAAATCTCCCTGTCCGTGTGTCTGGAGCAACTATGTGGCTGATTGGAGCTGCCACTATTGGATTTGGACTCTGGAGAATGATGTACGGCATTCGCAAATTGAAGTATGGGTTTGGAGTCGATTTTAATCTTAAGTGAAATGGATCAGGAGCGATTCGATACTCGTCTTGCTATTAGTCCGTTTCTACAAGCAGAGGAGGATATTCGGTAAGAAACTAGTGTTATCCCTTTTAATACGATAGCTACTGCTCCGAAGAGTCAGAAAAGCTAGCAAAGGAAAGAGAAGTGATGAGAGACATTCCAGGTTGGGAAGTGGGTAAGAGTGTGTATAATTCTCGCAAGTGGGTTCCCAGACCTCAGCATTAACTATATAGTATTCGTGTTTTTTGTAAACATTGTATTGTTTTGCAATCCACTTTGATTCGGCTTGTTCAAACATGTCTTTTTGCTTAAAATCAATATTCTCCTTCATCAAGAACTGTACATACTTCTTCCCTTCCTCCTCTAGATCCTTTAGTGCTTTGGATTTGTCAGGATTCTTCACTTTCGCAAGATTTTCCGCAATACCATCACACCGAAGATACACATGTGTCAGACCCATCAAAGCAATCCATCGCTGCTCCTTTGTAACAGTAGGCCATATGTCCTCTACCCCTGACTCCACACAATGAACCTAACTTGGAGCTGAATCGTTCTTCCCAGTGATCAAACGGATAAAAGTATGAATCAATTTGTCTTTAAAAAGCTCGAAGAAGAGGTTCTTTTTTCGCTGTGTGAACTCGGCATCTCTACATTTACAAAAGGAATACGAGAAGACTCCATTGCCATTTCAATATCCTTCTCATAGCGAATCTTATCTTTTCTCACTCCATAGCTGCACATCTCCAGAATAGACGGATTCTCTGCCTTGTATAGCGCTTTAATCCTGTTGTGACGTTCTTTGTAGCCAATCCCTATTCATCACTGCACACATCAAACAACACCTGGATTCACTTCGTGAGATTCAGGAACCATGATAATATAATACAGTGGGAGTCTTGCTGCTGCCCCACGTACTTTATCGCGATAATCTACTGATCAGCAATCCACTGCATTTCCACTAATTATCTCATTGTGTTCTGTTGCTGCTGTTTCCATATCGATATAACGTTTTCGATCCTCTTCAGGAAGCGTCTTCCATTTCTCTCGCAAAGCAGACAATATTGAAGACACATCGTTAACTATCCCATTACTCAATTCTTCATCCACAACTCTTTGTTCGTTTCCTTTCCATTGGAAATTGCTCGCGAATAAAGCAGCTCTCAGCATCTCTTTTTCTCTTTAAATTTTGGAGCTCCTTAACTTCTGGATTCTTTGCTTCCTGGGCTGTTTCTTGAGCGATATCTTTGATTATTTTCTGATCGGATGGCTTCCATTGAGCGTACTCTTCCATTAAAAGCTTGTAGCCCATGTTCTTGTAGGGTACATTGAATTGCTCAGTAATGTAATCTCGATAAAGTTCTTTATACAAGTCACAGGGAGCCATTTTCTTCTTCCCCGAGGAATATGCTTCGCTCCGATCTTCATATGGTTTCTTTTGTTCAGCAGTTAATGCTTCCCAGTCCTGTAAATACTGGCGCAGATACTTTGGTTTTTCCTTAACTACATATAACAACATAAGTGAACACTTGCATCGGTCCTCCGCTTTTTCTAAACGGATTCGATCCTCAAAATAATAAAACCGAGCAGGTCTCCACTTCATACTTATCACTCGATTATTTCGTATGATTTTCAACTGTTGGTCTTTGCAGGGTACTACGATCTCGCTCCACACTTCTCGAGTCTTGTTAGTGTCAGCCGCCATATCAATGTAGGGCTGTCTCTTTTCTACAGGTACTTTATCGGATTCCTTTGCTGTCAACCGTGTAAGTGACTCCTCGATATTGTCTATGATTAACGAAATTACGATAGAAAACCTAAGGTATCAGACTGTATATATCGCCGATGGATGACGGCAAATATATACCTCCAGTCAACTGGAAGCTTTTCTTTGGTGTAATGGTCCCGCTTTTCCGCTTCAATTGCTTCATAAGGTTTTCTTTTTTCCTCAGGCAGGGTTTTCCATTCATTGTAGATGTTCTGAACTGTCTCATAGGGATCGATATCTATCATGAGAATCACTTCATATGTATACTGGGATCCTTCTCCATCGCTCGATCAAAATATTCGCAAACATAATAACAACTGGCGCTTAGAAATCCAGATATAAAAATACCTATATCTCATTTTTTGTAATGGTTGTACGATGCTGTACCTTTCGAGCATTTAGGCTCACTTTTCTATATGTTAATTCAACACTACTTCTTACGGATTGTTTTGTTTTTCCATCATTTCACGTCGCTTGGCAATGACTTCGTTATAAATTGTGACAAACGGTAATTTCTCTCGATCCGATAACTTCTTATAATCAGCAATCAATGCATCCATAATCCGACTCGGTTCAAGTTCCTCAGTAGTCCCATAGTTTTTCAAAATCGAACAATAATAACTACTAGGATGTGGACGACGAGAAAAACTACTCAAACTCACCTCTCCCTTCTCGAGTGGTTCCTTAGCATACTTGTTAGCATACATCAAGCTGACATTGATATATTCTTGTTTCTCCTTATCTCCCAAGTGATTCCACTCCTCGAATAGTTGAACAAATAGCTCGTTTACATTCTCCTCTTTGTCTGTAGTATGGAAACGTTTGTCAAACTGTGTCCACAGGTAATAAAACAAAGGAGATCGATACACTCCCATTTTAAGAGTTAAATTTTGATAACGAAGTGCTTTCGAGACATCTTTCGAGTCACTCCTCGAATCGATCTCCTCCATGAATCGCGTATAGTCCTGAGAGGACAGTTTACTGAATAGCGTACGCTGATAGACAGTGAGATGTTTCCAACCGTCACGCAGATAATTCAGATGATCCTGACGGTTGAAAGAGGGGTTTTCCTCGATGACGATGTCCCACTTGTACAAATAGTAGTAGTCCATACGAGAGAGATAAGGAGCAGGAGTGTCCCCTAGACGTAATACCATAGGTGGAAAGCAACGATCAGAAGACACTACAGTATAGTAACTGGAGTATACAGAGGGACTATATGAAACAGGAAAAGCAAAAGTACAATCGCTTTTTGTATACTTTGAATTCGTCTATATAGCGCTTCTTCTCCTTCTGTGCCTTCTTCTGATATTTCTACACTCACAGAACATGGAAGTGCAAACAGAAATCCGCTTCTCGGAGAGCAGTGACCACTTCTGCAGATACTTGTCAAGAAATGATCCCTCGGGAATCTCTACAAGTGGCCTAATAAATGCAGTGGTACTATTCGTTCTCTTTTCCTCCGCTCGTATCTTCTTTACCACATAATACCAGAATGGACTTCCAACTTTGCGTGGTTCGGGAGTGAATCGCATGCCTTTAGTCTCATATGGCTTCGCTAAATATTATACAATACAGAAACGCTCACAAATCAACACAGGAACGTCAAAAGTAGTCAGAGTACCTTCTTCAACATTCTTCTTTGCATCAATCTCCGCCTTTGAAACAATCAATTCCTATTCCATCAAGAGAAACCATCTAAAATGTACATTGTATAACTTTGTGATTAAAGGAACTGCATCTTCCAAGGAGTGTTTTTCCAGACCTTTCTGCTTCTCAATATAACGACGAAGATCCTTTATGGACAAATCACTAGTTTCTACACAACATCACTCTATTACTCTACGTCGTCCACAAGAGAAATTGCTCTGCTAATAAGATCACGTATCTCATTTTCAGAAATCAAATCCATAATACAAGAAATGTATAAAACAAACACATTATAGTTTCATATCACTTTGGCCTCGTTCTGCAGCATCGGTTTTCCGCTTCATCTGAGCACTATGCTTACTTTCCCTATACTAACCCATTTAAAGTAACGACAGCAACTACCTTTCTCTCCTCCTCACGTTCCCGTTGCTCTATCTCCTGCTCCTCTCGATCTCGATCCAACTCGTCCTGGATCCAATCATACGCAGATCCTGACCATCCAAAAAAGTCAATTAGGCGATATCCAACGTTTGCACAAACTTGACATGACAGAAGTTTAAGTAAATATCACTGTTATAGGCTGACATATATGCATAATGTAGATTATGACGAAGAATTGTGAACAAACTCAAGTGTTCAATCTGATCATCTGGATACTCCGGATCCCAATACTATAAATGGGTGAACAATATCTATAAAACATAAGGATTATTCTCGTCGTGTGGTTCCTCAGGAGTAGTGTTCAACTGTAGAGCTGCACGCAACATGCTCTCGGCCACTTTCCTCCCCTAAGAATCACCACACTGCTAGCAATACCTCAGGAATGCCAGTATCCATCAAAATAAAAATTCCCACACCGGGA
>JZRO01000287.1:0-10458 GCA_000963465.1 Blastocystis sp. subtype 9
AAGATCAGCAACCTCAAGACACAAGTCTCTCTCTGAAAGAAACACCTCAAAAAACAAATACGACTCTCCTCTCTGATGCCACAAATCATAGCCACTTGTCAGACTCCTATTTTGATGAACCAGAGTACTAATTCCTTCTCTGTTTGTTATCACTCCATCACTAATTACTCTGAATGTCTCAGGATGGAAGCAGCAGTACCAATTCAGTAAAATGGAAAGATATGACGTTTTCTGTCACCAGTGAGTATTCTGTTTCCCGACTCACACTGTAGAGTACACTCTTGTCCATCTCCCCTATTATTAATAGATGGAAGACAACTGGCTATTGGTTGTGGGATACAGAAAACGAAGATTGTCCTATCTGCCAAATGGCACTCGATAACTGCTGTCCAGACTGCGCACTTCCTGGCGATAACTGTCCTCCAGGTCATAGTTTGGAGAGGAGTTGATGTCATAGTCACTGGAAAGTGCAGACACAGCTGTCACCTCCACTGCATGAGCAAGTGGTTGCAATCTCACGACACCTGTCCAGAATGTCGCTCAAAGTGGGCAGAAAAGACTGCGTACTATGTTTGTTAACAAAGAACAAGACTTCGCAGTTCGTAACCAACAATTACAGACGACGACCACGACGACCGTGAGGCTTACGAGTGGAATCAGTGGGAATGGGAGTCACATCCTCAATTCTACCGATCTTCATTCCAGCACGAGCAAGGGCACGAAGAGCAGCCTGAGCACCAGGACCAGGAGAAGTGGTTCCGTTGCCTCCAGTAGCTCGCAGCTTAATGTGCATGGCAGTGATGCCGAGCTCCTTGCAACGAGCAGCCACGTCCTGGGCAGCAAGCATAGCAGCATAGGGAGAAGACTCATCACGATCAGCCTTCACCTTCATTCCTCCAGTCACACGGACCAGAGTTTCACGTCCGGAAAGATCGGTGACGTGAATGAAGGTATCGTTGAAGGAAGCGTAGATGTGAGTAACCACAAACACCTCCTCTCCCTCGCGAACGTTCTGGGGTCCGAGCTTAATCTGCTCCTTTTCTTGTCTCTCTTTCTTGGGGGCCTATAGCGACATTAGTCAAGAGTTCATGATCTCAGCAGATGAGTGTTGCAAAGTCAAGAGCAAATCCATACCATAGTAATTAGTTAGTTTGGGGAGTTAATAACTGCCGTGAACTACAATATGAAAAATCGAAGGTGAGAGAGGGGAGCGGTTTCAGTATGGCAACAAACAGGAAGAAAATAGACTATAGGTTTGAAACCGCAGTGACAAAAAACAATAAAAATAAAAGAAACCAAGATACAATCACTCCATCCACGCCTCCCGCATGTATTTACGATAGGCCTCAAACGCTCCAAAGTAAACTGCGCCTGCCGTAGATACCAAAATAACTCGAGTCAGAGCTCCAGAAAACAATCCCTTCAGTCCTTCCTCCTACAGTGAATTTACCTGCACAAGCCAACTCTGTACACCTTCTTAAAGGTTTGTATTGCCGTCAACTTGGCTCGGTTTCGATCACTCGCTGATAGCATCATGCGAGTCTTCACCACATCCATCGGCGTAGTTGCAAACGCAGCGATCCCAGAAGAGCAAAATCCAACCCCCATGGTCTCCCACAGAGAGAGATCGTCCATGCTCTTCACGCCCTGGAGATCAGAGGACATAAAAAGTTACCTTGAGCTTCATGTAGAGCGATCTGAAGGTTTCATACAATGTCATCTACTATGCACGCAGGAAGAAGATGTCTACTTCAATTGCATCGTATGGGATGTTTTTGTACAGCAAACCAACGTACCCAGCATAAAATGCAGGGAGACCTCCAGACTACACTTGAATGAAAACACGAAGAAAAACGCGGTAAATGGATTTGATCGCATATTTTGTGTTAAAGAAAATACCCACTTGAAGGTGTTGCTTGATTACTTCAAACGGACTACGTATTCCAGAAGAGAGTAGCTGCGCTACAGTTAGGAAAACAAAGTAAAAATACCCATAGAGGCAGAGATCATGTACACAAAGGGTAGTGCAGTCTCATTTCCATGCACAAATGGCTCGAGATGCCTTTTGAAATACTCGTACACCATCCAGTGAGTCCCGTACGTTAATGAAGAACCGACCATGGCAACTCCAAAGCCTAGGAATAGATTTGAGTTTTTCGCAATTTTTACAGCACCTTTCCCTGCTTGGAGACGACTAATCGATAAGAACGAAAGAAGTAAAACAAACGTCTTTATAGAATCCAGTGGAAATAAGGCAAAATCCGATGTCGGTCCCGCGCCCATACCAGCGATTAAATTGACTACACCATTAGTGCAAAGATGAGTCTGTCTACTCAAATCAATCCGACCTAGTTTGTAATGATCAAGCTTTGATTTCTCCTTTTTCATTTTGTGAGAAGGAGAAGAATAGTACTTTTCTATTACTTTGATTCATCTATAATGCACCATTTTTGGAAATCCATAATTACGGAACAACTTTCTTGACATGATTGTATGAGACTACCCAAGTAGGTCAATATGTGCCTATTATGACAATCGCAGCATACAAGCAAAAGTTGAAGAAACCGCGGTTATATCAGTTTCTTTTAAAGGTACAAAAAGAAACATATCGAGTGGATTATCCGCTGTATTATCAAATATTTAGATATGCAAAGAAATAATCCAAACGTATGAACTACTATTATGGTTTGGTTTACATACAGGACTATTCGCAATACTATCCAGGTCAGCAGGCTCCCTCTTCGTGTAGGTGTTATATGCGAGGTTGATTACCGCCAGATCAAAACCATCCCGATTATTCTCAAGGACAGTATTCTTCGACTAATTATAATTATCCGGATGCTTCGTACAATCAGCAGAACGTTAATCCCGGAGGAACTTCTTCTAACGACACTGGCTCAGGTATGAATGTCTGTTTGTGTATGAGAGATGTATTCACTTTCTTTAGGTGGCTTGAACTATTCAAATCCGCAGTATCAAGCCCAGGGTGACACAAAGGGCTTTGATGTGAATTATTCTTCCGCAGGTTCCTATGATAACGCTGCTTACTACGGCTCACATAGCAACGCCGCTCAGCCTTCGGGCAACATGCCTGCGACGTCGTCACCCAACTATGGGGATCCTTCCTATTCCCTTGGGAGTTCTTCCATGGGGAAGCAGCAGAGTAGTCCTGCCCCTACAGATTATTCCACGTATGCCCCTTCGTACAGTAAACCATCCAACTATCCGAGACCCTCTTACCCCCCCGGTGACTATCGCTACCCTCCTCCCAACGCTCCCAAATCAGCTCCTTCCGACTACTACAACCGTCCCCCGAACCCCTCCTATCCACCTGGAGGCACTGCCGTGCCCCCTCCCTTTGGAAACCGACCCAACTTCGCCCCCTACGCCTCCGGAGCACCTGACTTCGACTACAGTCGATCGAACTTCAATCGAAGCGGCGCCCAGCCACCGTCGAATTACCCTGTGGGCGATTATCACTATCCCTACCCGTCGAATTATCCCCCGCCTTCGAACCCTCCGTATCTGTATGGAAAGGAGCCCGACAGTCACCCGACGACTAGCGAAAGTGCTCGAAAATCACGATTTGAACAGCATTCATCGAAGTTCGACTCGCAGGAGAAATCGTATGATCGGCGTTTCGATGAAACTCTAGAAAAAGCAAGACAGGAGACAGTCATAGAGATGGAAGAGATTCGCGAAGCACACGTGATCGTCGCTCTCCGTCTCGTCACACATCTTCACGAACTCGAGCGGAGTCGAGTTACTCCAAGCGTCCTCGTGTTGAGAGTCGTCAGAAAAGCCATCCACCGCACCGAAATCGTTCTCGGTCACACTCGCGTTCTCGGTCACACTCTCGCTCTCGGTCCTATTCTCGACGGCACAGTCACTCGTCTTCTTCCTCTCGTCACTACAGTCGATCTCATTCCTATTCTCGTCGAAGCTCGAGTCGGTCACGTAGCCCTTCTCCTGACACGGAGTTCTGATTCAACCTGCGAGTGACGATTAGATCCATTCCAAATCGAGTCTACTTCCAGACATCACGATCTGTGTCCGAACTGCAGCGTGATTGTCCTGATTTGTATGTTTGTCAGGATTTCATGCGACTTGACACTTGCTGGCAGAACGAGAGCGGAGGAATTCCACTTTTTGGCGTGATTTCTTTAAAGTCACAACACGTACCTCTTTCAGAGATCGAAACAAATACAGAACCTCTTCCGGAGATTAAGATCATGAAAAAAACAAACAACTTACTTCGCTCTGTATCACCTGCGGACGTGAAGTATCGAATCAATGTGAAAATGGCACTGTTCAGTGGTATCGATATTGCGAACTCATCAAGTCTGGAGAGTAGTGACTCATCACTTAACCATATGTTACATTTTCTTATTTTGAAGGCAGTAAACAAAGACCAGATCTTTCTGGTGGGTGGTCAGTATGGTTTGGTTTCGAATTTGAGTGATGTTTCGAATGATATGCTGATCGGAAAACTGATGTGAGTGCATGGATTCATTATGACGATTAGTGAGTATGGACGGCAGCAACTGAATATCGATTTGTCGGTGTGTCATCATTGGATTCGAATGATGGATGTGTGGTACAAACGAACTGAAACAAGTCGAGGCGAGAAGTGCAATTATGAAGAAGTTACGGTTGTGTTTCTTCCTGATTTAATACGGGGTTCTCCACGGATTCCGGCAATTGTGCATATGATCACCAAAAAGAAAGAAGATACTCCTACAGCAGTTGAGCCGAAGAAAGAAAATGTAGAAGAAACAAAGATGGAGGAAGAGCCATCGAAGACGGACTCTACTGAACCAACTGATAAATCAAAAGAAGAGTCTGGAGAAAATGTTGCTTCGAAGGAGCCAATCGACACGTCTTCTAAAGAATCATCGAAGAAAGATAATAAATCGACTTGGACCGAGTCTTCGTTGTCACGCATGACAGTTTCCTCGCTGCGACTTCTGCTTCGTGACTTAGATCTTCCGATTCGAGTGGTGGATGGACTGTGAAGTGACTCGTAGGGAGTGAAAAAGGAGTTAATCCAGCGCTTACTGGAATCCCAAACAAAGAAGGAAGAAGCTGATTCATCGCCTGAGGTATCTAGCTCTGTTAACCAGTCCCCAGTTGTGTCATCAGACTCCTCGTCTCTAACAGAAAGCGAAACTGCCACTTGCTTTACTGGACTTAAAACAGTGGAAGATGTGGACGAGTATGGCCGTATCACTCAAAGCCAGGTGAGTCAACGTTCGGAGGTGTCAGTGATCACTACCTTCGGTACGGATAGCCAGCAGATCAAGGCGAAAGTGTTAACGCTGAGCGGTCTACTGGAGTATACAAAGAAAGACATGCGCGAGAAGATATTCGAAGTTTCTCTGCTGGGCGAGGTGTTCAAAGACATGTTAATGTATCGATTTGGAAACGCTATCGGGGAGGTACTCCGACAGGCTGAGATCCAGATCAAAGCTGAACAGGCTGCTCAGGAGGCTGTTGCAAAGGAGCTACAGGCTGAATCGTTGAAAGAATCTTCCAAAGTAAAGGATGGCACAAACGATGACTCTGCAAAGCCTAGTGCAGAACCAGCGAAGGAAACTTCTGATAAGGTGGCGAGTGAGAGTGTTAAGGATGATTCTATGGACACTTCAAAGAACGATGCGATGAGTGGTGCAGGAGAAACTGGTGCAGATACTTCGAAAGATACTTCGAAAGGGACGAAAAAAGAGGCTACTAAAGAAACAGCAGGGAAGAAGACTCCGTTGATCTCAATAGACCGCGAGCTGTTCATTGCTTGCCGCTACTTCGATACGAAGAATCGAGGTGAGCTTAACCAAGACCAACTGATGCATATTCTGTTAAATAGTCGGTCAGTGTGCTGCAAGACCGAAGGTGAGCGACTCATTATGGCAGTGCTCGACAGAGAGCCTCTGCGTTATAGGAAACTGTACAAGAATTCGTATGTTTGTTAACAAAGACTATTACATTTTGTGAGAACGTTTCTACTCTTCAGTGGAGGGGAGAGTACCTACAGAACGCTTGGAATGGGTACGTCGAGAAGATGGCTTGACAGTTGGGACGTCATCATCAAATATATTATCGCTCTCCACTTGTGAGCCCATATTACCAGGCAACACGGGAGACATCGTTGTAATGACATCTGGAGAAAAAGGTTGCGTGGAAGAAACCATTGATTGAGCTAAGGGGACAGATTCACCAATATCCTGGGAGTTTCTACCATTAAAAGGTAAACCACTTGTAGCAGGAGAGGGTAGCTTTTGAAGTAGTGATGACTGTTCAGCAAGTCTGGGTGTTCTAGGCCTACAAATCAGAAATGGAAGTTGATTGTACCGTCTGCACATGATTGTTATAATAATGACAACGATAACAACGATACCCACAACAATAATAAGTATGTTGATCGGGATACTTAGAATAACAGTAGATTTCTTACTGCGGAGCTTCTTGTGAGTTCTGCGGTTCCTGTGAGTTGAAGTGGCTGATCTCTTGGAAGGTGATTGAGTACTTGAAGATTCAGAGGTACTCTTCTTCGACTGAGGATCGACTTTATTTGAAGTAGCTGGTTGAACTGCTGATTCTTCATCAGTATCTTTCTTTGAGTCCTTAGGTTCTTCATCACCCTCGTCAGCATCATCATCGACTTTCTTTAAGTCTTTCTTAGATTCTTCATCATCAGCTTCATCATCATCATCGACTTTCTTAGAATCCTTTTTAGGCTCTTCGTCTTCATCTTCTTCATCAGCATCATCTTCAGCTTTCTTTAAGTCTTTCTTAGGTTCTTCATCATCTTCATCAGCAGCAGTATTAGCTTTCTTAGAATCTGTCTTAGGTTCTTCTTCTTCATCATCTTCAACAGCTTCAGCTTTCTTAGAATCTTTCTTAGGTTCTTCGTCATCATCTTCAACAGCTTTCTTAGAATCTTTCTTAGGTTCTTCATCATCAGCATCTTCATCTTCAACTTTCTTTAAGTCTTTCTTAGGTTCTTCATCTTCATCATCTTCAACAGCTTCAGCTTTCTTAGAATCTGTCTTAGGTTCTTCAGCTTTATCATCTTCAACAGCTTCAGCTTTCTTAGAATCTTTCTTAGGTTCTTCTTCATCTTCTTCATCTTCTTCATCAGCAGCATTAGCTTTCTTAGAATCTTTCTTAGGTTCTTCATCAGTATCAGCTGTCTTTAAGTCTTTCTTAGGCTCTTCTTCTTCTTCATCTTCATCTTCAACAGCTTTCTTTGAACCTTTCTTAGGTTCTTCAGCTTCATCTTCATCATCATCAGCTTCCACAGCTTTCTTTAAGTCTTTCTTAGGTTCTTCGTCATCATCTTCAACAGCTTTCTTAGAATTCTTCTTAGGTTCTTCAGCTTCATCAGCATCATCTTCAACTTTCTTTAAGTCCTTTTTAGGTTCTTCTTCAACTTTATCATCTTCATCATCAACAACAGTTTTCTTAGAATCTTTCTTGGGTTCTTCTTCATCTTCATCAGCATCAGCATCTTTTTTAGAACCTTTCTTAGGCTCCTCATCTTCCTCGACTTCATCATCAACAGCTTTCTTTGAACCCTTCTTAGGTTCTTCATCTTCATCTTCATCTTCATCAACATCTTTCTTTGAATTCTTCTTGGGTTCTTCAGCTTCATCAGCGTCAACAGCTTTCTTTAAGTCCTTCTTGGGTTCTTCAGCTTCATCTTCATCAGCATCAACAGCTTTCTTAGAATTCTTCTTGGGTTCTTCATCTTCATCTTCATCAGCATCAACAGCTTTCTTTGAACCTTTCTTAGGTTCTTCATCACCCTCATCTTCATCTTCAACTTTCTTAGGATCTTTCTTGGGTTCTTCATCACCCTCCTCTTCGTCATCTTCATTAACTCTCTTTAAGTCCTTCTTGGGTTCTTCATCATTAACATCTTTCTTTAAGTCCTTCTTAGGTTCTTCATCTTCATCATCATCAGCATCAGCATCTTTCTTAGAATTCTTCTTGGGTTCTTCATCTTCATCATCAACAGCATCAACAGCTTTCTTTAAGTCCTTCTTGGGTTCTTCATCTTCATCTTCATCAACAGCTTTCTTTGAACCCTTCTTAGGTTCCTCATCACCCTCATCTTCATCTTCAACTTTCTTAGGATCTTTCTTAGGTTCTTCATCAGCATCATCTTTATCTTCATCATCAACAGGTTTCTTTGAATCTTTCTTAGGTTCTTCATCATCTTCATCATCTTTATCTTCAACCCTTTTTGAATCCTTCTTTGGTTCTTCATCACCCTCATCCTCATCTTCATCTTCATTATCTCTTATTGAACCCTTCTTAGGCTCTTCATCTTCACTCTCTTTAATGCCTTGCTTCGAACTTCTCTTGGGTTCTTCATCACCCTCATCCTCATCCTCTTCAGATTTTCTTGAACCTTTCCTTAGTTCTTTACTTGATGTACTTGACCTCTCGCTAACCTTCTTATAAGCATCTCCCTCACTTTCAGTAGGCTCTATATCTTCCACACTTGATAATTTACTCGAAGATCTCTTTTTAGTCACTTTTTTCTCTTCGTTAGTTGTAGTTGTCTCTTCCTTATCTAAGAAATGAGCCTGCAACCAATAAAATACCCTCTCCGTCATCTGAAGAACGACCAGGTATTGGATTTTCATCTTCAACTACATTACTCTCGGTACTGACAACTGATCGCCTTCTTCTCTTAGTTGATCTAACTGAACCGGTAGATTTCACTAGTAATATAATAAATATCTAACATATACGATAACGAGCAGTTCGTAGAGATGGAGTTTTGGCCTACTAATCAAGATAAACAAAAAGACATACACCTGTTTCCAGAGAATTCGTTGCCTTGGCACTAACCAAAAAAAACAACACGACTACATTCGACAGAATTATTCATACATACACGACAATAACACTAAGAGCTTTCGCATTCTATTCAATGTGAATAATCGAAATACTGAAGGGTGAACTTTCCCATAATAAAATCGCGGTTATAATAATATATAGAACAAACCGTTTAACAAATCACATATTTTACAGTGGCTTTTTAGATATCACATGGCGAGGTTTTCGAAATGCGAATGTTCCCGGAGAATGCTTTGCTAAGCGTAAATACTGATCACTACACTTACGAACAACACGATTTGCCGCTAACAGCGAGCCCTGGTGGTTGATGTACTTAAATTTCGTTATTTTCTGATTCCAAGATATGTTTGACCAAGTAGCATTTGATGATTTGATTTGACGCTTAAACCCGTAAAACCCTTGATGAACCCCATCAACTATGTTTTATTAGACATTTACCACATACCTGCTTGGGTTATATCGACAAGTTCCCCGCCAGAGAGATACATAACCCGCATCAGGCAATTGTCGAGAAGTACACGTCCAACAACGATACCTCTGACAGAAGAAAAGTCCGTTGTATTGGAGAACACGAAGAGATCCTATTTTAAAAAATACCCCCGATTTTTCTACCGCCGAATCTTGATGTCTCCAATTTCTATTTCCTGCTGTGTTTGTTTCAATATAGTTATTTATTTCTGACATGGAAGTCAGATTTGTGATAGGACAGATCTTTATCTCTCTGACACGCATGGCTAATTCATACTACTATATTACTGTATTCTAGAGTGGTGTACAATCGGATACAAATACGCTCTTCGCGCTCCCCGGATTACGCTAAATAGCACAGATGTGAAGAGGATGTCACTATTAAGATAACTTATGTGATACGGATTGTAAAGAAGACGAGTTACTTCTAAAATTGGCTGAATAAATGGAAACCCATATGGATTGCATCTACGATGAAGAAAAGTCAAAAGCAGAACGGTGCATTTGTTACTACAGTGTGACCTAACGAAGTTGCCAGGGAAATCACGATAGGTGTAGATGTAAAAACGACTGTATGGCAATCCGCTGTTTTCGCATAGACAGAAAGCATATGCATTGTATTTTCAACGCTTACCGGTATTACATCCTACATTTCAAGTGTTGTACAATGGTGAACGGTTTTCAAATCTACAGTTATTGAAAACACGACGAGAAACCGATGGTCATCTTTGCGGTAATTTATCACCGATTGTGATGAGACATTAAAAAACTCAGAGTACAATAACTCAATTGGGAGAGAGTTATCATAACCTAATAATGTAGAATCATCCCCAAACTCTAGAAGATCATTTAATGTAACTATCTGTACTATCGCTGATCACCCTGTTTTCTGTTCCAAACTGATTTTTATTCCACTTATCGTCTTGATGTCGACCTTCTTCCTACGATTAACAAACAAAATATCACATATACATCAAACAGGAATACACGATAAAAATAGAGATAGGTAACACCCAAAATTATAGCAACACTAAAAAATAGATTCATTCTCTGCCATCAAGTACTAAAGTAAACATCAATATGTAATGGACGACAATTTAACAAACACTGAAACAAGATATC
>JZRO01000289.1:0-19277 GCA_000963465.1 Blastocystis sp. subtype 9
TTTTATCACTCAGCTGTTTGATTAAAACGTCGTGTCTTAACAAAGAAATGACATTTCTTGATACTGATTAAAAATACGATAACAATAGTTCTTCATCAAATAAAAATAGGAGGGCGGCAATTCTGCAATAACTTTACCTACATCTTGCTATTCTACAATAGTTCTACCTGGATTCCCTGCAACGTGGGAGAACGGAGCTATTTTTGTGTATGGAGGAAGAGTACAACCAGCTTCAATGTAGCAATTATCCTTGATAACACACCCTTCTCCCTAAAGGTAACCAATAAAAGAGTCAATACAATTGTACAATTTTCACCAATATACACATTGTCACCAATCCAAAGCGCCTTAAGTGTGCAGTGATCGCCTATAACTGTATTTTTTCCAATAGAGATGTAGGGTGATTCTCGTCTATATTATAGTTCCTTTCAATAGATCACTGTTTCAAATATCCGTCTTCATCAATGATCTGTGAAGAAGGGGTTATGGATGTACCATTTTTAATCACTGATCCCCTTCCTATGACCACAATACCAAGATCAGCGTGGATACATACATCCTTCTCGATAATATTCTTTTTGTCAATTTTGCGATAACTAATATCCTACCATTCCACCAGATTTGATATTCTTTAGTTCGAGCAATTTTGCTTCTTTGTGTATTTTCAACTTTGAGTTTGATATGTACTCTGATTTATCGTACATAACTTTGGGGAAAACATGAGAAAAATCCATGTTTAAGAAAGGTCTAACAAACAGACAAAGCCAATAGAAAATAGTAAATTACAATCGCAGCAATTCTAATTGTGCATCCTTTTCTCCATCATCTCTTCTTCACTTCGAATCATCACTTGTAACTGTTGGATAGCCGGATACACCATAGGAACGAAGAACTTATTGTAGAATTCGATCATGGTTTTATTTCCTCCGATCTGACTATCCGTGGCAAAGGAAAGGTCAATGCCGAACCACAGTTGATTCACGTCACCCCATGCAATAATATCGCTGAG
This sequence comes from Blastocystis sp. subtype 9, assembly GCA_000963465.1. Lineage (NCBI taxonomy): Eukaryota > Bigyra > Opalinata > Blastocystidae > Blastocystis > Blastocystis sp. subtype 9. The sequence goes on from JZRO01000289.1 coordinate 1,010, forward strand.
AGACTGGAATGGCTTCAGATACACCGCGTACACGTCGAGCAAATTATGGAAAGTAACCCTGTTTCCGTGGACAAGACAGGCTACATAGAAAGCACAGATGACGAGCTGGTCGAGACTGAGCACTGGAAGGATTCTCCTCACATAATCAAGATCTAGAATAACATTCGACACAGAGAGTCACTAAGAATATAGCGGATTAGACACCAGGTGTGTGCTGCGATGACGGAACCTCGGAGATTGAAAACAGTTATAAGATACACGATGCGAGCAGAACAAAAAATGTGATAAGTGGTAACTAGATAAGAACGAAAAGATGCATCAACTAGCAGGCTTGTCGCGAAAAAGAAAAGGGATCGAACCGTCAATTCCAGCGAGTCGAGCGACAATCTCGTCCTCAAATTCATTGGCGTAGATCGGACTAGAGTGGATATGGGAATAATCGCTTTACCTCCCATGAATTACGATAATCTGTAACTTTGGACAGTAGATATTTACTTCCCAAAAACTAGATAGTAAGGCATATGCATAGGGAATACTCTTGATTACACGCAGTCATTTTCCTTGAGTAGTCAAGAGATAAAAAGGTAATATCACAACATCGTCTAAATCAAAATAGGAAAGAGGAGATACCTCACGAGAAAAATAAAATCTTCATCAGAGATATTATGGAAGTCAACTAAATTGAGGTTCTTCATTTGACGACAGAGCTAACCACTAACGAAGAGAATAAAAGGTCTACTCCATTTACTACTTCCTTTGTGCTCCGACAAATGGGTTCAAAGGAAGTGAAAAGGTCACCTGAACAATGAAGAAATATCATCAGATTTACGTAAACTCAAATATTTTGCAATGATCTGGAGTATACTCGGTTCTAATTTGTTCATTCAGAAAAGAATATCGAAGTGACCATTGACGAAAAGGTAGAAACAGGGAAACGAATGATAGGGGGATCTTTTGCTCTATGATTCTACTTTGTGTTTTATTGAGGTGTTTCCTAAGTAGATCGAGTAAACAGTAATAATTGGTGGATTGTACTGTTTAATCTTATATAATAAGTGCTTTATACTGAAACCTCTCTAATATTATTTGGACAGCAATATATTTCATTTTTGTATTTTCTACACAAAGATAGGAATCAGAAACGATTCAAAACAGTTTCCCTGTTTCCACAATCACTTCATTGCCATAAATAATCTATTTTCAGTAGAATCACTTTTATTTCCTTTTTAGGTTTAGAAGGTAAGTGAGATGATAGGAATATTGCATTCAAACTACTCCACTTGTATTTTGTGACCTGTGGGGACTGAGAGGATGCAAAAGATTGAGAGTATTATACTCAACTCTCTGTTTTGTGAGAATTGAATCGGTTAGCTCTCGGATATACTAATTTGTATGTAGGTCTTTAGATTGTTTGTTTTGAAACATTCGAACTTTTAGCTTGAAGCTTCTATATAGTTCTAGCTTCTAGTTTTTTCTGGAGACAACTTCTTCTCATTCTATTTGCTTTGTGAAAAAGGTTCATGTATTCAACAAAGAAATGAAAATGCAATAAGAACGAGTTTCTGTAGTCCAATGATAATGAAATAAGTAACTAGATTTACAGGTAGAATGTAGACAATAGTGATGGTGAGACAGTGAAAAATAAAGGGTTTGTTAATAGTCCATTTGAAAGGAGGAATGGTCTTCGCAAATTCAGGATATTCATGACCTAAGCACACATTAAGATAACGTTCTGTTCCATCTGGATAGTACCAAGTAACAGGAGTCATGTAGTGTCCCATAATATTAAGAAGAACAAATAGAATAATCGAGAGAATATAGCTCCAGATTGATAATAATGGCTGCTTCCATAGAACAACAATTAGCCCAGGGAAGAACCAGAAATGATGATAAGAAGTAAATTTTTCAAATGACGTAGTTGAGTCATCGAACATAAAAGGAAAAGTATTCAATATTGGTCGCTTTGCACATGGGTAAAGTAGGAAGTCTATCCAGAAAGTGGCATGAGGGAAGAATAAAAGACACATCGATTGACCAATAAGTGTAGGTAACTGGAAAACAGCACCCACAGCAGTTAGGACCAAAGCAATATTACAAAACCAGTATAAATCATAAAAACCTCCGATTCCAAAGCAGACTGTTCTGTATATTGAGATTAACAACCACCATCCAAAGCAAAGGCCTCCGTAACAATAACTAAATATAGGAAAAGCCCACACTGTATCTGTCTTATCTATCCAGTATCTACACACAAGGATATCACAGATTACAAGAATGATGAGTGGAATGGATTCCAACCAGAATGGACAAGGCAGTATATTCTGCTTCACGTCACCTTTCAAATTCTGCTCAATATCATTCATAATAAAAAAAACTTGTCATAATAGTCAGTGAAAGGAATGATGAAACAAACAAGAGGTGTTACAGATGTCATAAAAAGTATTGGTAGCAGAAAGCCACCTATTATAGCCAATAACTTTAAGCAAAACCATAAAGGAGCGTATGATCTATTTTTCCCTCTTCTTCTGAACTTTCAAGATCTTCCCATTGATGTGAAATCCATTCAGATAGGTAATTGCCAACTCAGAAGCCTCGATGGTGGCGTAACTAACAAATCCAAATCCTCGACTCTGATTGGTCAATCGGTCACGATACACCTATCAATCATTCCCGCCAAATTCAAACTTTTGTACTCAAAACCAAACCGTACTTGCAAAACAGTGTGAAGAGATCTTTTTCTGTCATGGATATAGGTAAATGATAGACAAAAAGATTAGCACCTGTAGGGCCTATGTTGTAAACCGATTCTAGATCTACCTTCGACATGGCAGCCATACACATCGGATACAAAATGGCAATCGGAACTACCCTGGAATACAGGATACGATGATTGCATTGGATAAGAGAAGACTGGGCTCGGATAGGACAAAAACGTACAATAGGGTGATGCGGAGAGAGAATACGAGCTGTTCACAATCTGTGTGTTTGCCAGTTGTTCTTGGGGAATAGAGATGGGATATGGACAGCTTCTGAGGTCGTGATGAAGAAGAGAAAGAAATACAAGGAAGGAAAAAAAGATGGTTGAGATGGTACTGTAGTTGATTGCTGAGCAGAAACTGATAGGGAAGAAGTGTGGGAGCCGTCGGAGTTCATTTCTTTCGGTTCAGATAGAGATAACTCGCATTTCTGGCTATTTTTTGAACAACTTGTCTTTTTCTGTGTTGATTGTTTTTCATCCTCTACAACTAATAGAATACGTGAATAGACTACTCTCCAAATTAGGTCGACAAGCACTAGGTAGACCCGCCGAACTAGATTCCATATCAGAAATATCATGTTCCTCATTTATACATTCAGCAGCACCTGTGCTGAGCCGTTTATACTTTTTTTTGTTTGCAATGCTGACTTGAACAGGATTTCTCATCTATGGGTTATTAGCTTATTTGCCATCAAAAATACATTCAAAAAAGTAAAACATCCGTTCAAACCATGAATAAGCCTTTCTGCATCTTGTTGTGAAGGAACATAAACAAACGCGCTATCTAACCAGTAATTCAATATAGAGAAAAAAAGATACGATTGCAGTGCTTCGTCCTTTTGTTAACAATGAGAGAAACCTTTTCAATAAGGCAATAAGATGATAGGAAATGAGTAATATCCTCCTCGCTCATAGTAGTCGGTAAATTACTTAAGTGTAACTTGACAGAACTACGCGAAGAGGCTTTCGCCCTCAAATCAACAACAGGAACAGAATCTGTTTGAGATTTCATTCTCATATTATTGCTAGAAAAGTAGAACACTTAGAAACAGTAACAGAGTTGGTTGCAAGACTATGCCTGAGAAATCCCACTAATAATAATAAAATATGAATTCTCTTTTTCACCAGAAACTATTGCCGGATGTTAGCCGACAGGCACGTACAAACCTGAATTCAAGATTTAGACCTCAATCGTGTTCACTGGACATCTTGAGGATATGTTTTTATACCCTTTATAATCAAAGGAATTTCGATCACTGCACATTCAAGTGACACATTTATCTTCTTTTGACGTAATCTATTGTTGCTTAAATCGGATTATTATTATTGACGCCAAATCCGAGTATAGGCTTTATTCCAATCTTACATTGTCGAAAATACGCTGATAACACTTCATCCTTCTGAATTGTATTAAAATTTTTGGTGGCCACATACGGTGATGCCTTTGGACTACAAAAGATTCGAATGAATAATTACAATGATAGTTCTGCGCTACTACATAGCTTGGCCTTGTCTTCCACTATTTTCCACATTACTAGACTGAAATGGATTTATTACTTGACAATAAATATATCATTATACTTCATATGATTGTTCACAGGAACTAACTTCAGCCCAAATAGAAAGCTGTTTTCTTCCAAGCCCGGTCAGGTATAGATTAGAGAAATTGTAGGAATGACTTGATATGAATTACCACGTTTCCTACATCGATCTTGTGATCAAGCAGTACTTTATAATTGGATCGTTTCTATATTAGATATTTTAATGGTCAATAAACCTTATGGTTTTGATAAAGCTAGAATTAGTCAGACCGGAAAATCTTCAGATTTGCTTTTGAAAGCAATTATTAATCTCAGATTTCATTTGATACACGTATTTCAGAGTTATAGTTACACCTACTCTTCTCAAGCAGTAAATATGTACTCTCTTATCTCAGAATATAAAGAACAAAAACAAATAAGGAATATTAGTTATTGAAGGCATCATACCTGTAGAACGATGGCTACTCCTCCAACAGCTCTTTTCTCTATTGTTTACTTATCAATAGATTGGTTTTTATGTTTTTCTAGTTGTTCAGTTGCAATGACGAATCAACGGAAAGTCATTTGGTCAGTGGAATTAAATCTATCAATCGCATCAATTTTTATACAGTATATAAAACACATGAAATAACACAAAGGCCATCGTTTACGAAAACGTAGTAGATACTGTGGGTTTGGAAATAGGAAAGGGGTTATAGTTGGGCATGGGGAATGGAATCGATTCAAAAACTATTTGACAGTGGGATAGTGTGACTCTCACTTTTTTGTATAGTGAGTATATAGCTTTTACTCCTATTTTTGACGACGAATAAGCAATTTCAAAGATGCCTCAGCGACGGTACTATTGTGATTACTGTGGACGCTCCTTTATTGATACAAAAGAAAAACGAGATGCCCATTTTCAGTCTCAAGTTCATCAGAACAATGTTCGTATGTGGTATGAATCTCGCAAGGGTATGAGTCGATTTATATTTATTATGAGTAGAAACAGCAGTTGCAGTTCAAAAAACAGTTTCTCAGCCTGTGTGCATTACTTTCAAAAAAACGGGGTTCTGCCGACTTGGAAACAAATGCCCTTATCGTCATGTTACTATTACTGATGATATTCGAGATGGATATAGTGTCATTCCTGGTAGTTTCTCCAGTTTGATATAACATCCAGATGGAATGCTGGAGACAACTGTTCGTCCAATCGAAGATACTCCCTGGACACCAGTAGAGCCATATACGAGTGATTCAGAGATGAAGCAATCGGTTTCTCAAACAAATCAGGAGCAGTTTATACCCATGAGGGTGGATTTACCTCCCTCTCTTTTACCTGTACACTCTAGTATATTTGATAGCGTTCCACCTGTGGAGTGGGGATCTGTTGTTTGTTTCCACACACTTAATCGACTCCAGACATTTGGAATCGTCTCACTCGGAGAAAATGGAATCTACTAAGACTCGCTCTAAAGGTGTAACAAGTCAAAGTGATTCTTACTCTGATCCTGAGTATCTAAAGAAAAAAGCATTCTTTGATCAATTAAAAGTGAAATGTAAGAGATATATAATGAATTTGTGCTCATTTTCGTAGTACAGCTAAACTGTACCGAATTACAGGAAAATGCGATAAAAGAGGCTAAAATGATACGAGACAATCTCGTCATCCTAATATCACAACTTTCAACAAGGATACAGAATATGAAAGTAGGGCTATCGAGTTCTTGATAAATAGGTCTCTGATTTTTGTAAAGAGTTTGGATTCGAAATTATTGATGGTAATCTAGCTCTAATCGATGATAACGATGTGTATTGTATGAGGAGAGTATCTATTGTAGACCAGAGCAAAACCAGCACACACAAGTGTTTAAGACAGTACAACGAAGACATGTAATGGAGCATCCTCCTGATACTGTGAACGTTTGTGGACTTCTTTCTCGTCATCTCTAGATTCCTCCTGCCGAGTGTCTCTCTCAGTGAAGGTATTCATTCAGGGTGACCTGTAGAGTGCAGATCTTGCGCAATCATGGAAGCGTTGATACTTTTGTCCGTTTGACAAAGAACAGTAACTCATATGATTTAACAAAAGTAAAGAGCGTAACTGCGAATTGTTGTTTCAACCATAGGAACAACTGAGCGCCGCTGAGAAGGTTTTGATTCGTGGTGAAATTACTTCCATCATGAAAATGTTAAAGGATGCAATGCCGTGATTATGTATAATATAGTGTCACATAAATTCTTGTTTGTTTTAAATCTTCGTGTTTAAATTCTCTTCTACTTATTCAAATAACTCTGTTGCAGTGGATGACAGAGTGCCAGGATAACCGTATTTCAAAGGATCTCTTATACGTTTCCGACATTTCTGGAGACTTTTCCTCAGACTCTTTTACTGTAGGGATAGTTGTATATAGAATAACCCTTACTTGTGTAGTCAGAGTATTCTGATATTAATGAGAATCATAACCCTCCAAAGGAAAATACACTGCAAAAGGTATATGAGCATTCGGCTGTAATTATTTATTTGTAGAGCAATAGTGAATGCTATTCTGAGATAGAAACAATTCGTTTGTCTGAATTCAATTTGAATCAGCCCTCTCAACAATCGATAGACTACTCTTTTGACGAAGTACCACTGAGCGTTCAGGTGCTTTGAATTGAGTTACAACTAGTTACGAGAAAGTTCATGCTTTGGCTATCGAAAGTTCTCTTTTGATAGGGATAATGATCCTTCTTTGTTCGTCCCAAGTGCTTCACTTCGGTCGCACTCTTCTACTGTGTCTTCTCTTCCTTCTTTGGAATCGATTGTTGTTTAAGTCTTTTGATTCAACTCTAGATTCACGACATATATGAAAAGCTGGATAAGGTTGTAGAGGATTCAAAAAAGCGTATTCGTGACTTGGAGTTGGCATTACATACTCCTCCTCGACCCAAGGTGGTTTATGGCGAAGAGTTGCTATTCTAGAGACAGCGATCCATCTAATCCTCTTTGCTTTGGTCTTTGACAGTTCAGACTAGTATAAAGACAATGGCGTTCGTGTTCCTTTTCCACTTTTGTGCTATATGCTTTGTTTGTTGATACCTATGTGATATGATCCCTTTTTGAGGAAACACAAAGAATGGAGTGTATGTCGTCCCTGTCAAATGAGGGCAGCAGTGCATGTTGGCATTTCCATGATTGTTTCGATTCAGATCTTAATATTTTAAGCGTTTTAGCGCTGTTAGATTTTGCTGTTCGTGGGATAATATTGTAGAAATGTTCCTGCAAAAACGTTTTGATCGGCAGTTTGATTATACTGGAGATATCCCAATCCCAGTTTGTTTTAATTGCCGTAAGCCAACTTACTATGTACATACAAAACAATGCATCCAGGAATATGATTTATTTACGGGAGGCCTACTTTCGACTATTCCTTCAGGGGTACCTGCAAATCGTAATGTGGTGCAGCTGTATTCTTCTTTCTCCAAGAAGGGTCAAGAATATGTAGTTGCTTGCCAAGACAACATCGCTCTCTCTATTTACGATATGACTCGCCACCACTACGTCGCCACAACAGAGGGTTCAGAAGAGTCGTATTTGGGTGTATTTGCTGCTACCCATGGAGGTATTAATCCTTCTGGTTTTGCTTGCGGATACAATGCGCAGGAGATGGGAGTGAGGGTATCTTATCTTCGTAAGAACTAGGGCTATTGCTTGACTGGCATGATGTCCGAGCTGGATTTGGAACAGTCCAAGATTAAGTATGATATCTATATTACGGCCGCTGCTTGTTCGTATCGTGGGTGCACTTTGGCTGTGGGAACGAGTGACAGCTTGGTGCTGCTGTATCAGATCGGCAAGCGAGGATTCGGCGATATTCCTGAAGATGAGCAGGCAGAGGAGGATGAGCGTATGGTGCGATGAGTTGGGTTCATAGGTAGCGGAGGTGACGCTGGAGAAGGTGATCGATATGTGTCGTGGTCTGGGAGCGACGGAGAGTCGTCTGGAGAGCGTGGAGGGAAATGTGTCCAACATCAACTGCATCTGCTGGCATCCCCAGATGAAGATCTTTGCCGTGGGGTGCAATGACAGCAGCATTATAGTCTACTCGTGTCCTCTGGGCTCCTGGTGCTGTCGACTGCAAGCCTGTCCCTATGGAAACAACATCATGTCGGTCTGCTTCCACCCGACAGAACCTTTGCTGTTTGCGATCGTGACAGGAGATCAGGGCACCTATCTGACTGTGTGGACGTAAATGTGAGGAGACGGGTGAACTGTAGGTATGCGCCACGTAAGAATATGAAGCTGTGTGAGCTGTACCGTATCGATGAGCTGGTGAGTGATCAATCGTATAATGTGGTGCCGTCACTGTCTTGCCATCCTCGTGAGAATATGATTATGCTCTCTTTCCCTAATGGTCATGTGGTGGGCTTATCGTTGTGGGATAAATACACACATCTGGGAAGAGGAATGACTTCTGCGTCGCCTCGCCAAGTTCCTTTCCGTGCATTCTATGAAGGAACAACCGAGAAGACAATGGCTCCACTGACTCTTCCTCTTATTCACTTCTTCACCAACTATGAATTGGAGTTGAAAAACAATAGACCGAATCCTAAGTTCTTGGTGAATTATCGAGGAATGCGGGAGCAGTGGTCTCACTTTTTAGTCGATTTGCCTTCTGCTGTGCATGGTTCCGCCAAGGAAGCTGTGGTTGTGCGAGCAGATGGATTGAAGGTGAGTGAGGATGGTATGGATGTGGTGCTGTTTTTGCGTCCTGAAGCCTCTGAAAAGCGTAGGGAAATGAAGTGAATGTGACACATAGCACGTATTCGAAAACTGAATCCCATGGTAAACCAAAATGATCCAAATTTCGACCCGGAAGATGATACAAACTACATGTATGTTCCAGATACAAAGGATGATAATCGGCGCTTCTTCATTTTCCTACCTGCTGCGAAGGCATACAAGATGATCAAGGAGTGGGAAGAGCGCGATCCTGAAGATGAAGTATCGGAGGAGCAAGAATCGCGTTTCTTCGGAGGTGTGTTGTATGAGAAAATGCCCAAGGAAGAGCCTTGCCAGGATGTGTTACCTCTGAACAATAGCTAGTATAGACTATGGATTGGGTTGAATTATAGTTATCTCATGGTTAACCAGGAGGGAACACAGCTGGAGTACCGTATGTGTTCTCTTTCCAATCTGAAGACGCCTACAAGTCGAGCTGGAAAGCAAGGTGAGGAAGGCGACTACGAACTGGTATCCTCGACGCAGCGAATGTGGAAACTCAATGTGGTGGTGCGAAAGATTTTGGCAACACCTCTGAAGACGTCGAAGGGTCTGGCGGTAGTGCAGTATGTGCTGGAGGACACAGATGGCACACAGTGGTTGGTGTACTCAAAGAATTTCGCAGATGGTAATCAGGGATACACCCCCATGCAGAAGTCAAAGGGACTGCACTTCCAGGTAGGCGAGGTGGTGTGCGAAACTGCATGGCAACAAATTGAGGAAGGTGAGAAGCCTTTGATGGCCATTCGTACGAATCAGGTAGTCGTATATTGAGTGAGTAATCGATAGCGAATTTTGATGGTTGATATGGATTACAAAGTGATTGCAAGTCGTCCATCTATCGTATTGATTGGTGGTACTGCACGTCTAACAACCTCTATGCAGTGGCTGGGATATACAATCATGTACACTTGTTCTGATAACCGTCTCTACTACATGATGGCGGATGGTCGTGAACGTCCCATCGGATCATTGGATATCCATGCCACAGAACCTACGCTCATGTCGGTGCTGCCCGATCGTGTGCTCTATGCCTGCAAGCATCGTGATCATCGTCTTACCCAGCTACTGTCACGTGCTCTGGTGCCTTTGGAGCCTTTAGTGATGGGCCTATTGAAGGCTCCCGAAGGTTATGTGAAGAATCGCGAGCAGCTGATGATGAAGATTATCAAGCAGTATGCATACAAGCCTGCTGAGGAGGATCCCACAGGTCCTCGTCCCACTGGACCTGGCTACAATGCAGGAGTAACAGGCGAATTGATTCGTGAACTTCGTAAGCAAGGATATCTAAGCGTGGCATATGCTATTGTGCGAAGCACTGGAGGCAACAAGGAGTTCCCTGACCATCCTCAGATTGCTCCCGAGATCAAGTCTGACCTGGCTATGTCATTACATCATCTGGAAGATGCATTGCAGGAGTTGCTGATCGATTCACCGCAGTTGATGGTAAGCAGTGATAAATGGAAGTAAAAGGTAGGAATACCTGAAGACAGCAGAGGAGGGAAAACCACTCACAGCGGCACTTCCTCATCCTCGTTCTACACTGGCAGAACGGTTGCGATCACTGGCTTCTCTGGCTGCCATCAGTGGAGAATTCAATATAGCGCGTAGATGCATGGATCTGTGTGGTGATGACTGGTCACTGATGGAGCTGCTTAGCATTGGAGGCGAGCAGACGTCTTCTTTGCTGCAGCAGCAGGCTTTGCGAGCAGATGGTCTTCGACCCGATATTAAGGAAGCTGCCGAGGTGCTGTTTGGCAAGCAGCTGAAGAGCCGTAAGCGAGGCAATGACAGTATTGCGGCACTGAGTTTACCTCAACGTATTCCAACCTTACTGGAAGGAGGAGGCAATGCCTTGTTACCTGTTTGGAAGCAGAAGCGAATTCCTCGCGTAGCATTGTGTGCATAAGATGATCCATAGATTCCAGAAATACCCAAGCCAGAGCCGCTGCCGTCTGAGTATCCTTTGCTTGAGATGAGTAATATTGCTGCGTGGGTAGGAGCTCGTCAGATCGTGGAGATTCAAGAGGAGGAAGCAGAGGCCGGTAGGTAAGATGAAGGTCACTGAGGTGTAGAGGATGATCCTCGTTTCGGTGGTGCTGCATTGATGGTAGGCAACGAAGGTGAAGATTCAGTTGTTCTGTATCTGCGAATGGAGGATCGTGATGATCCTACTGTAGTGTTTGATAACAGTAATCAGGGAAACAATATGACGATCCATGGTGCTGCATATGTGGAGGATTGTGATGCACCCATTGATAAGGGAGATGGCGATAAGGTGAAGACACTGCGGCAGTTGGTGCTAGGCTGGAACAAGGATGGAAAAGAAGCAATGGGAACCCTGTCGTCAAAGATCACTTTAGAGCACAACACGCTGCGAGTAGCCTATTTCCATCCAGATGTACAGCGCCGCTTCTTCACTGTGGAGATGTGGGTGAATCGTGGTGCCCGCAACGGTTATATGGTAGGAATATCGAGGGTAAGTGAATCATAGCCGCTAATTACGCGAGGCACAGAGCAGGATCGCATGTGGTCTTTCGGTTTAGAGAATGGCTATGTGGTATTTGAAACAACGACCGGAAAGATGTTCACTTCTTCATCATGTGTGAGTTGGGGTATTTGATAACGTGTAGTGGTACCTCCAAACACCTGGAAGCACATAGCTGCGACTATAAACTGCGTAAGCAAGAAAACAACCACAGTGACTTTGTTTGTGGACGGTGTAAAAGTGAAGGAAGATAAGATTGTCAGTCCAGAGCGTGAGCCTCTGGAGGAGAATGATCAGATCCTGATCGGTGGCGTGAATACTCTTGCACGTATTACAGAAGTTCGTTATTGGGCTTCGGCACGTTCTGAAGATGATATTCGTGACTTCTATAAGAGCTACTTGAACTTGGCGGAGACAAAGGGCAAAATGAAGGGAATGGTGATCCGTGAAGCAGGAGCTGGAGAAGGCTTCGCAAGGCGTCGTGGACGTCGTGCTGAGAAGGTAGAGCCAGTAGTAGAAGAAAAGAAAGAGAAGAAGGAAGAGGAGGTTAAGGTAGAGGAGGAAGACATTAGTCTGAAGATGGAAGAGATGAATGAACAGTTGGAGGAGGCAGAAGAAGAAGTGGAAGAAGTGAGAGTGGAGCTGAAGCGTGTAATCCGCAAGCCAATTAAGCGTCGTATGTACAAGGTTGAGGACGAGAATACTCGCAGAGAGCGAGAAGAGCAAGAAGCGAAGAAGAGAATGAAATATGAAGCTAAAATGGCTGAACGCAATGCTCGTATTGAGGAAAGACGAAGGAAGCTCAAGGAAGAGGAAGAAAAAGAGGTTCAAAAGACTTCTGAAGTTAAGATTACGGTGAAGATAGATGAAGAGCAATCGAAAACTCCTAAGGTTGAGGAAGAGGTGAAAGAGACTCCTCAGGTATTAAATGAAAAGCCTACAGTGGAGATAGTTGAGATTAGGTCTCCTAAAGAAGAGGAAAAAGTTGAAGAAACTCCTAAAGAAGAAAAGATTGAGGAAGTTCCTAAAGAAGAAGAAAAGATTGAGGAGCTTCCTATAGAAGAAATGAAGCCTGAAGAAACTCCTAAAGAAGAAGAAAAGGTTGAGGAAGTTCCTAAAGAAGAAGAAAAGATTGAAGAAGTTCCTAAAGAAGAAGAAAAGATTGAGGAGCTTCCTATAGAAGAAATGAAGCCTGAAGAAACTCCTAAAGAAGAAGAAAAGGCTGAAGAAACTCCTAAAGAAGAAAAGATTGAAGAAGTTCCTAAAGAAGAAGAAAAGATTGAGGAGCTTCCTATAGAAGAAATGAAGCCTGAAGAAACTCCTAAAGAAGAAAAGAAACGTGGTCGTCGTCGTGGTCGTAAGGGAAAAGAAGAAGAAGAAAAGCCTAAAGAAGAAGAAAAGCCCAAAGAAGAAAAGAAGAGTGGAAAGAAGGGTGATAAGAAAGAAAAGAAGGGTGGAAAGAAAGGAAAGAAGGGTGGAAAGAAAGAAAAATCTGAAACAGAAAAACCCAAAGAAGAAGCTAAAGAAGCTATTAATGATGATGATTTCGATTTCGATGAAGAAGAATCTAAAGTAGAACCTAAGAAGGAGCCTAAGAAAGAACCTAAAGAAGCTATTAATGATGAAGACTTTGATTTCGATGAAGAGGCTGAAAAACCTGAGGAACCTAAGAAAGAAGTTAAAGAAGCTACTAATGATGATGATTTTGATTTCGATGAAGAGCCTGAAGAAGAAGCTAAAAAGAAAGCTGAAGAAGAGGCCAAGAAGAAGGCTGAAGAAGAAGAGGCCAAGAAGAAGGCTGAAGAAGAGGCCAAGAAGGCTGAAGAAGAAGAGGCCAAGAAGAAGGCTGAAGAAGAGGCCAAGAAAGCTGAAGAAGAAGAGGCCAAGAAGAAGGCTGAAGAAGAAGAGGCCAAGAAGAAAGCTGAAGAAGAGGCCAAGAAGAAGGCTGAAGAAGCTAAAAAGAAGGCTGAAGAAGAAGCTAAAAAGAAGGCTGAAGAAGAAGAAGCTAAAAAGAAAGCTGAAGAAGAAGAGGCCAAGAAGAAAGCTGAAGAAGAAGAAGCTAAGAAAGCTGAAGAAAAGATTGAAGAAACTCCTAAAGAAGAAAAGAAACGTGGTCGTCGTGGTCGTAAGGGAAAAGAAGAAGAAGAAAAGCCCAAAGAAGAAGAAAAGAAGGGTGGAAAGAAAGGAAAGAAGAGTGGAAAGAAAGAAAAATCTGAAACAGAAAAGCCTAAGGACGAACCTAAAGAAGCTATTAATGATGATGATTTCGATTTCGATGAAGAATCTGAAGAACCTAAGAAAGAATCTAAAGAAGAGCCTAAAGAAGAACCTAAGAAAGAACCTAAAGAAGAACCTAAGAAAGAACCTAAAGAAGCTATTAATGATGAAGACTTTGATTTCGATGAAGAGCCTAAAGAAGAGCCTAAACCAGAACCTGAAGAAGTATCTAAAGAAGAACCTAAGGAATCTAAGCGTCGTAAGAGAATACCTGTACGTTCAGTGATGCCTACAGAAGAGCCAGAAGAGAATGAGGAACCAGAAGAACCAGAAGAACCTATAGAAAAACAGAAAAAAGAAGTTCATGTTTCTCTTCCTGAGTCTGAAGAAGAGCATTCAGAGCCAAAGCCAGTCAGTCGTCATCGCAGCAATCGTCCACGTGCTCATGGAAACGATGAACCAAAGAGACATCATCACCATCACCATAAGAGTCCAGAAGCTTGTGAATCGAAGCATCATCGCAAGCATCGTCCCTCTACAAGAAGTGAAGAACCTCCCCAAGACGATGAAGCTATTCTTGGTGACTTTGGCAAGGAGGCTGAAGCTATTTCTGAAGGTAGTGACGAATCAGATAAGGAAGTACCTAGCTATAACTTCACTGCTCCTATCTCTCGTATCTCCCGATCTCCTACACCCATTCATCGAACTGTTGCTGCTCCTGCTCGCCGATTTACTCCATCTCGTCAGATTCGACCTATGGACGATTCAGATGACGATGAAACTTACTTGGGACGCAGCTCTGTTTTCGGTACTCGAACATTCACTAGTCCTGGCCGTATGGCAGCGAGTTCAGACACACGTTCACCAACTCCGTAGAAATAGTGGAATGATTTTATAACTAGATTGCGATCCTTCGGAAGACCGTTTGGGGCAGATCGTAGCACGCAGTTCTCACATACTGGAATGAATAATCGTAGTCGCAATGCTGCTATGAATGATTCGGACAGTGAAGACTCAGGATTGCCTGGACAAGCGAGAATGTTTAATTATCGAAGCAATATGGGTAGCAGGTCGCCTTTTAATCAAAATAGAGGGCGTCATGTGACAGATGATGGATATCGATCAGGATCTTATTAATCCAAATGTTCTAATCCAAGTTTGTTAACAAACATATGAAAATGACTTGATACTTGGTAGCGGTTTCCTTATAAAGTGTTGATAGGCACGAGGAATTTGCGCAGGTGTTGGTTTCATATTCTTTTGTCCCACTAATGCAGATAGAAATAAATTGACATCAGTATCATGCTTCACATTCGTATTTTGATCTTCCCTTCCAGCATTACTAGTAGCGAAAACTGGAGGAAGTTGATATCTTTTATAATCTCCATATCCTAGGTAAGACTGTAGCTGATGGATCTCTTCTTCTGTGGTTCCTTCCAGTGGAAGAGTAAACTCAAACTGCCCTTTCCTTTCTACTTTAGCATTGCACGGTGATGCATGTGAATGGTCACATACCTTTGCCTGAGACAAAGATTGTTCGGTACTCATAAGCCTTTCCCCCTCCAGAGTTGGTGTACTTATAGAGGTAGGTGCTGAAGTATGCTGGCTTTGTAGTGGAACAGAAGACTCCACTGAAGGTGAATTCAGAACTCTCGAAGAGGTAGTAGTACCCGATAACACTTCTGGATGTAAAGCTCTTTCACATGGATAAGGGATTTGTGAAGAACACTGAATAGATAACGGATAATTCTGATAAAATTGTTCTTGAAACCCTTGATAATATGAATACTGATGGTTTGCAGAGGGGATAACTTGAGAAGGACTAGAAGCCTGTTCACTAGAAAGAAAACCGAAAGGAGAGTTCGAATCACTGTAGGTAGGAGAATCAAGTGATGCCTGAGGGAACGACAGTGTGCCTGAAGATATATCAGAAGTAGGATGAGATAGCAAAGGAGGATGGGAAGAAAAAACTGATTGAGAAGAACTGGAAGAGTGTGAAAGAATATGCGAAGGACCAGAAGAATGGAAATTACTTGAAGATCGTGAGAGAGTCTTAGGAGAGTGAGGTATGTCAGTTGGTCTAGCCTCTTTAACTGAATCAACTGTAAGTGTTTTGTTCAAATTAGATTCAATAAGATCTTTTTCCATTTCATTTCTTTCGCCAGTTTGATTTGCATCGTTCTTCTTTTTCTCTATTATACTTTGTCTCTTAGGTAATACTTTTTTCCCCAGTACTTCCTTTTTTTCTTCTTTCTTCTGCCAAGACAGTGCTTTCTGTGTTTTCTGCACCTTTTGTATATGAGGAATATGCAAACTCTTAATCATCTTTTGCCTTCTTTCAATTTCCTGTACCCTTTGAATTAATTTCATCTCCTCTCTTTGCTCCATCTCTAGCGATCTAGCCTCATTTAGTGATTTCTCTTCCATTTGATTTATTTTCACCATTTGTTTTATGGGTTCTTTCTGGGCCATTGGCACTGGGAGCAACTTTCGTACATTTTGTGCTTTCGGCACACTTCTTGCTTTCGATACTTTTGATACTTTTGATACTTTTGATACCCTCGGAGCTACCGATACCTTCTGCTTTTTTCTTTCACTTCGTTCTCGTGGCTTTGGTACATCCTCCACACTCGACACATATGCTGTATTATGGATTGTTTGCAACTCTGACTCCACTGCCACTTCACTTTTCAATTCATTCTTAATTACCACATCACTCGATATCGATCCATTCCTTTTTTCCACTTCACCCACAACCTGAGCATATTTATTCACTACTCGTTCCTCATCAATAGTTTTTAAAAGAGAATCAAGATCATCTCGCAAAGTAAAAGAATAAGATGGTATCATATCTTCAAAACCAAAATAATCAAACACTTTAGCTTCCAGTGATCTATACGATTCTTCCTTTGCAATCACTCCAGTTTGGTTCAATGTTTCAATGGCAGCTATTCCAGTAGTATGTTCCTCTTTCTCCGCAACCAATTGATCCATTTTTGGAATATAAACAGAATCTGGAAGTGGATTCATAACTTTGGGCTTAAAAGGCAAGTCAATAAACTTTCGCCTCACATTAAGTCGACATCTCCATTCATCCACTTTATGCAGTGATTTGATCCCTTCAAAATGAACGCTCTTTAGATGATTCTCAAGATCTCTATTTGATATACTAGTTGATAAACCAGATTCTTCCATCATACCCTACCATTCATGTGTAATTCTATTCCTACAGTCACAATAGGACTTGTTTCTGAACATGACGAAAATAGTCCCGATTTTTTGCTTTCCAGAATTTCTATTTCTGACTCTTTTTCATCAGTTACAGATACAGACTGCAATGTATCCGTTTTTTCCGGTAATAACTTCGTTTTCAATTCTATTTTATCATAAAATGGAAACTGAACCACTCTCTGCTGCAACACCATTTTCTGTTCTACTGTCTTCATTTAATTCCAAATCATTAGGAAGTAACTTCTGAACACTTTGTTTCTCCGTTTCTCTACTTCCTAAAACACTACAACGAGACAATACAACACCACAGAATTATGAGAAACGCTATCCGTTCTCATGCAATCACCATTTTGAAAGGTTCTACGATTCTTTGAATTGTCTTCCTCTTCCAATATTGCTAGATCAGAGTCTATAGAATGTAAGATTGTGAAACGTATAATAAAATAACTTACAATTTGGAAGATCATCTTGTCGAGGAGAATTAGTGATACAAAACGTATCGCTGCTTGATTGGCGAGCTATACTCGAGAGACTAGAAAGGAATCAGAAATAGACTGAATATTACCCATTCATGATACAAATAAGTATCTCTGGTTGATCCCGATTAAAATATATGCAACTTATGAAAAATGATCGTTACACTAAACAAATATATGATCTTCTCCATTATCAGTCTTCACGTGGATTTAGATTAGCAGCATAGAATCCAGTGTTTTTGAGACCATCTTTTGTAGAATTCAATAGTACAACTATCAACTCATTTCAACACAGCTTGTTGTAAAAACTCCATCCCATAGCGTAATAACAAATATATTGACAATCTGAGGTATTCCCATTGCGATACAATCCATTCCAGAAGTTTCCCCGATTTCTTCCTCTTCCATTACTCAGCAATACTGATGAATTGCTACCTCTTTACACTGCTCCTGCTATGTATCACTGTAGCAGATGAGAATTCACTCCATGTACTCCATAAATCTGGGACTTCTTTTGACTTTATGAGTAGCACCTGTTTTTGTATATTAAGCAATAGCATTTGTTCGGAACTATTCATGGGAAGTATTAGGCCTCATTGTGCTGGGTATTTATGGGCTGTACTTTTTTCAGGGACGTAGGAAAAACTCTTTGATTGTAAATAATTGGTTTTTAGTATTGATATGTGCTAAGTAACAGGTTAAAGCAGTACAGACCATTGTTAGAGGAGAATTTCTCTTCTGTTGGAATTAGTGGCACATATGGTCTATTTATGAGGGAGAGTTTTGATCAATTCCGTTTATTCTGCTCTGGTC
>JZRO01000290.1:0-26366 GCA_000963465.1 Blastocystis sp. subtype 9
CTTAAAAAAGAGTTGCATCCTGATTCTAAGGCTATTAAATACCTTTCTGAATGGAACCAAAAATCGCTACAATTTCAGCACATCGGTTAAATCCTTGAAAAAACATTTGCAGTATGTGCTATTAGTACAGTCTCGGAATGAGCTTGTAAATAAGCGACTTGCCAAAAATATGGTAACATAAAAAAACATGCCAACATACAACTTAATACTACGGGCTGAACTGGAGAATGTAGAATCCATCACAGCAGCAGAAGACACTATCTGGAGGATGAAAATCGAATGCGGTGCTTGTGGTACAGTATCTGCGAAGTATTTGGGCATTTCTGCTCTTGAGTTAGTCGAAGTTCCTGGATCGCGAGGTAGTTGCAACTGCCTGTACACATGCAAAGAGTATTTTACGAGGACTATTATTTCCTAGATGCCACCGTAAAATTCAAATCAATATTGCAGATAAATCTCTGAAGCCCTATACAGAATCTGAAAAATCGTCACCAATTATCGCCTTTGAAGTAAGAGGAGGAAGCCCAACGGAATTCCAGCCTGCAGTACGGTTCGTGATAAAGAGTCATTAGCAGGATGGTTTTACTGTCATTTCAACGGGAGGAGCTAAATTTGAGAATGTGGATTTGCAGGATGATTTCGCCGATTACGACGGTTTGTTTTTTGTGGTGCACTTACATTTAGAAGATGCAGGGGAGGCGGTCTCTGTGATGAACATGGAATGGACTTTTGAGAGTGCTTATAGCTGTTTGTTAAACAAAAAAGTGATAGCACAAATTAGTCCGCCTTATACTGACCAGTTAAATTCAGATCAGTCTGTTCAGTGTCACAGAAATTACATTCTCGTGGATTGCAAGTTATTTCTTCAGCAGTCTCCTCAATGATAGGAGGGATTTCCTCCACACTGTCCCAGTTGATCGGTTTCAGATCTTTCACCATTTCGTTGTACGTAGCTTCATCAATCTTCTCGTATGGCATCTGTGGGAACATATCCAGCTTGACTCGTGGCAGCATAGCTACTCCCTTCAGCTGATACTGGAAGAAATCCAGACACTTTGTAATCTTATCGCTCTCGGTCTCGGGGTTGAAGGAGATGGTGCACGAGACTTGGTTGTCTGCCCAGTACTTTTGCAAAAAAGCAGCGAGAGAGAACTGCTCAAAAATCGACACATCTTCCTGCACTGTAATGTTTTCTCCAGCACATGCAGGGAATGAGACCACCACCATCGTCTTCTCCTGGCCGATGCAAGGCTCGATGTGATAACCTGCCTGTCGCAGGGCAGGAAGCATATCCGAGTCCGCTTGGAAACGAACGCGACGGATGTAATACTTTCCCAGAGGATAATGCATGCCTGGAGTTGCTCCAGCTAGCAGAGAAACCGTTCCGGAGGGCTTTACAGAAGTCGTTTTTATCGATTTTGGCACACACAACCACTCGCTATACACCTCATCCCAGTGCTGGACTGTCTGATACCCCTCGTCCAACCACTGACGAAGCTCCTCCAGATTATGCTTTGCCAAGAACTGAGCGATGCCACTCACTGAACATCCGATACGACGGTTTCGCAGCATCACACGGTTTGTCTGAGCCCAGTGAGTGCGCCCTAATGTGACCGTCTTTGCATACAGGTAGGCAAATTTGAGGGTACGCTTGAATTCTTCAAGAGAAGCATGACGCGCGGGAAATGTCTCCACAAGACAACACAACTCATATGACTCGAGAGATTGCTCCAAACAGGGATTACCACCTTTCACTCTATTTATTACTCGTCTCTCTTATCCTTACTTTATATCTTTGTCATTCCGAGGATCGCACATTCGCCCATAGTGACGCATGTTCTCTAGCCATGCAAGACCAGGCTCGCCGCTCTTCGCAACATGCTCAGCAATCTTCGAGTAGTCCATTCCAATCTCTGCAAAAACACTGTTGTTTGATGTCCATCCATAATCAGCACGATGGGGATTCTTCTCATAATCCTTCAGATCCAAAAAGGCATCATCGCCAACCTCACCAAAGGCGATCTCTGCCGCACGAATATTCCCAATCCCAATTACACACCTTCCGATGAGATTGAAGATGTCTGTGATTGTGGTGGAACTGATTTTGGTGCCGATCTGTTGATCCAGCACTTCCCGTAACTTTTTATGGAGCTCTATCAGAGGTTCGGGTCCACTGCTTTTCCCTCCATATGTCTTCAACTCCTCCCCCTGCTTCCGAATGTGACTGTAGTCAAAGTTTATCACAGGCGTCTTCACACCGTTGTCCCCAAAGTAGCTCTGCAGAAGGACCCCCACCGAACGAACCCAACCCTCGCGACTGTCCTCAATGATATACTCTTCAGGAGGCTGCGTGGTGTCGGGACCCTACGATCAATACAACTCTGCAGCTATACAAGAATGTCCAGCTTTCCCGCTCCCTTTGTATCAAAGCCAACTCCAACACCCAGCATTGTCGCATCCATAAGAAACTCAAACGGAAGCGAGAGGTCCTTGTCTAATGTGTCCGTGGAAACAAATGCACAGTTGTTCAACGCTGCCGCCAAGTTCTTCTGATGAACCTACGTCAGATAGACGCCACAACCTTACGATATTCGTTCCCATGCAGTATAAGCCTCTGCCTGGAGGGAGGAACTTCATAGTAAAGATCAAGTCATACATTTCCTGCGCAGAACGTTGCCCCTGCTCCTCATTCCATCCCAGTTGGTTGTTGTTAATGTGATTCATTTGAATTGAATACGTTCCCTCAACAACGCGACGAACGGTCTGATACCATTTCTCGCGAACACCATTAATCACCCTCGAATATGTACGTCTGTAAACCGTTTCTCCAAGCCCATTAAAGCCGAAAGGAGCAATACGGTCCTTGTATTGGTCCACAAAGGCGTCATCCAATTTGAATGAATACTGCATACTATTATTTAACATATTTCTATATTTTGAAAAAGCCCGCGAAGCTTTGGGACATGGCGGTTGGATATAGGGACTTTTAGTGTTGCGTGTCCATATTGATTATCTAGCTGCTATTCAATGGATGGTCACAAAATACTGCAGCTTACTGCTTGTATCCTTTTGGTCTACACAATCTTCACTTTGTTCGCGATGTTGCAGATTCTCACCGATAGGAGCAGACTAAGACTGCAGACGTCTGATGAGATAGCTCTACTACACAATAGCAACATATCAGTAAGTTTGAAGTGGATTCTTAATCTTAGGTTTTCTGGAGTGCTCCGTTTCTCAGCGGAGGTGGCTACTGCTCAGAGGCCATTTCTCTCGTTTCTTCAATCGAAAAGAGAGGATTTGATGTGCACATCGAGCAAGTAATATCATAGTTTGTATACAAGATAGCATGGAGATGGAGTTAATCAAGGCTTTGTTCAGGGACTGCCCTCTGAAGTACAGATCAATTGGATTCTGCTATTTAGGATCAGAATATGTTGTGGAGACTCCTAAACAAACCGAAGAATGATAGAAACCCTGTTGTTATCGAGATTTGCCATAGCGAACCAGGAGCCTGGAAGCCAGCTTCTTTCATGACCAGTGACTGTCCGCAGTTCTCTTCCAGCATTTCCTACCACATTGGGAGGACAATGTTCGAGACAGATCGTCTTCCGAGGGGCTGGAAGAAGAAAATGAATCGAATGGATGAAATCTGGGTACCGTCTGATTTTATGAAAAACGTTTTTGAACGAGAAGGAGTTAGGAACATTCGTGTGGTTGGGGAGTCTGTGAACACTGACTACTTTGTACCTATCTTGTCAGTCCGGAAAGACTCCCTCGTTTCAGTTAAAAACGATACGATGAATCCCTTTAACCTAACTCGTGCATACATTTTCGACACGATTTTTGAACGGCATCCTATCCATGGCACCCATGTCGATGTGTTCCTTTCCATTTTTAAATGGGAGTATCGGAAAGGGTGGGACATTCTTCTTGATGTTTACTTTTCCACATTCACAAGGAATGACGCTGTTTCCCTCTTCATTCTTTCGCAGGAGTATCATTCGAACGGACAGTCGATCGAGGAGCAGATAAAAGAATACATTGATGCACACTGGAAGCGGAAAGCAAAGCTTCCTCACTACAAAGTAATCACGCAATATGTTCCTCAATCCTATCTTCCATACTTTTACAACTTCGTGATTCTTACCTCGCTGATTCATCGATAGGCCACCGCTGTTGTTCTTCCAACGCGTGGAGAGGGATGGGGTCGTGTTGCTCAAGAAGCGATGAGCTGTGGCAGACCTGTAGTGACAACTGGATATGGTGGACCTCTTGCATTTATCAACAAAAACAATAGCTTCCCCATTCCTGTCAGTCGATTTGTAGCATTTTATAGCTGGAGTGTTGTGTAGAGCACGATCCAACAGGGACCTTTTCGAGGTCATCAACTAGTAGAGCCAGACCAAGGAGAGATTGCTAGTGCCCTTCAGTATATAATACGGCATCCGAAGGAAGCTGCACATGTTGGTGAAATCGCACGTCGGGACATGGAGGAATCGTTTTCGGAAGAGGCGATAGGCCGATTGGTAGAGAGAGAATTGTGGAGAGTAGAGAATATAATTAGAGAGAGATTGGAAAAAGAACTGTAGAATTCTTTTAAACAATGGAATTCATATGAATGTAATAGATTTCTTGTGTTTTCTAATTTATTTGTTTGTTATATTCATATGGAACAATCGTGTACACACGTTGCTGTAGCTGGAGGAGACTAATATCTAGAAAATCGGTCTAGATAGTTTTGTCATCGGAGAACAATTAGGAGAGGGAGCATATTCCAAGGTAGTATTATTTTGGTGTTATCCATTGGGTAGGTATTCTTTTGTAAAAAAAAAGGACGATGATCAACACTATGCTGTGAAGATCGTGAATAAGAACTTTATCCAGAAAGTTTTACATTTTATTCCAATCTCTAGAGTCTAGGAAGGTAAAGTGAGGTCAGCAATGTCTGAACGTAATGCACTATTGCGTTTTCACCACCCATTGATTTCTCGACTACACTATTCATTTCAAGTACGAGTAAATAGTTGTTGTAAATGAAAGGATGCAGAGAATCTCTATTTTGTAATACAGTACTGTCCAGGAGGTGATTTGACATCAATGATTAGGTATATTCAGCTATTCTGTGTTAGAAACAGAGATTACAGTAAACAAGGTAAGTTGTGTCCGTTTAATGTTGTTCAGTTTTATGTTGCAGAAGTAGATGTGATGTTTCTCATGAAAATAGATCTTGCTAACTTTAGACTATATTCATAATCAACAGCATGCAGTACATCGTGACCTAAAGCCCGAAAACGTCCTTCTCCAGGAATCTGGGCATATTTCTCTAACTGACTTTGGAACAGTGCTGTTTATGGAGGAGGTCGACAAGGATCCTGAAGCAGAGAAAACAAAACGAGGACGTGGATACACGTTCTGTGGATCCAGCTCATTTATCTCTCCCGAAGTGCTGGATGGGAATGTGGCATCTCCGGCCTCTGATTTATGGGCTCTCGGATGCATCATTTATCAGTTGACAACAGGGAGTGTTCTTTTCGCTGAAGAGAATGAGTAGGTCTGGAGTTGATGTGTGACTGTAGTTATCTCATTTTTGAGAAAATCGCCGCTTTCTCTCCAGACACTTTTTCTTTTCCTCGATCAGTTGATGATGTAACAAAGGTAGGAGATCTGTTTCTTCTCGAGAGCAGGATATCATCTGTCGATTACTTGTAAAAGATCCAGCGAAACGACTCGGAGTTTTGAACTACAATGATCTCTTTGTAATACCGGCTGTTTGATCTCATATAGAAACATCCTTTCTTCAGAGGGATCGATTTCTCTTCGCTTTTACAAACGAAGCCTCCTTATCACCCTTCTACACGTCCTCTTCCTTCTCTTTCGGTAGAGCTGTTGTCTCTCCTTAAAATAGACGGCTGATTCTGCTTTTGAAGCCTCTCTAGCTGAGGACATTGCCATTATGAGTGGAAAACTTCCCTCGCAGGAGATCCAGACCTTGGTTGATTCATCATCGATGGAGTCTGAAGCAGTGTCGAAGAGTCAATCGAGTCAGCATCACTTACGATCTAAGCTAGATTCCCAGCCACTTGGAGAGCTTATACCGATCGATACGATCAATCAGAACATCATTCCAAGTAGTATGGAGCAACGTCGCGAGCAGGCATTCACTGAAGGCCATAGGTTCATCACATCCAGTCCCATATTGGAATACTCAAATCCCAAAGAGAAAGGTTGTGCATGTTTCCCGCTTGAATGTAGTACGACACCCTTTTCTTGACACATCGGAGGAGATCCTGTACAATGGAGTGCTGCTACGGGGCAGGTGCTTTGCTGGAGGAAAGCACTACGTTTCTTTTTTAGTGTGCTTTGATGTAGTTGTTTTTGACGTCGAAACCTCGTCTATTCTGCTTCAATGCAAGGAACGGAAGGCTGGAATTGAATATTAATGTAAAGGAAATATCAAATGTAAAATATATAACTGAAAAGAGTTTTTCTTTTGAGGATTTGGTTGTCTAGGTTCGAAGAGAGAGTAATGTATAGAGTCACAAAGTTTACTACTTTCGAGCAGTTCAGGGAGATGTCAGGATGTGGGTTGATACAATTAATTCAATGGTTCACTATGTAAATGGGGAGAAATGATCTGTTTGTTATACAATTCTATAATGAGTAGCGAACCAGAAAAATACTTTTTTGCAGACCGTGTAAGACATTACATGAAGATAGAATGAGGAAGTAGATCACTCCTGGGAAAAAACTTGATGTAGCCTTAATCTGTCGTTCTCTTAAATTGACTAACGTTACAGTTGTATTCTCTGTTGAATAGTAGGTTGCTTTAGTTACAATGCCAAAACATTCTGGGACTGTGCGCATAGATGCCACAGTAGATGACAGAAAAATACCTATCGCCTATTTATCCAAGAGTAGGAAACAGTTGGTAGGTCAACATGTAGAATGTCCACAAAAGCGTTTGAATATTGAACTATCACCACAACAGATGTCCATCACAATGGAGTCTACGGGTAGCATTCCTGTTGACGTTATTGGGTATGTGCATGATGTTGATGTGGCTAGTCTCATTGCTATTCGGAATCAAATTATCGGACCACGTCCGGAAGCACTTCCATTTGAACCTTTTAGTGTAGAGGGATTTCAACGAATTGGCGACTATATTCGATATAAGGATGTTGTTGTTGGAACAGGATTTATCCCAACACGCGGCCAACGAGTTCGTATATCATACAAAATCAAACTCCCCAATGGATATGAAATTGACTCAGAAGACAAATCAAATCGTTACCTACCTGTTAAGAGAAAAGTACCCGTTGCAGTAGCGAAAGTTTGTCCTGGGCTTGATAAGGTGTTACAAAGTACTACGAATCGATGGATTATTCATTAGCTATGAGAGAAGGAGGAGAACGGATTGCAGTGATTCGTCCAGAATATGGGTTTGGAGAGAAGGAATATCCTAAAGCTGGAATTCCTCCCAACTCTACGTTTTATGTGGATATAAAACTAGTTAAATGTTTCTATCATGTTTGATGAAATAATGTGGGCATTACAACACTAAAGGATATAGCTTGGAATAACTGAAATCCCAGTTCGTCTCTTATTTCGCAGGAGAGCGAAATATCTTTGTTTCAGTGTAAAAAAGATCCTTTCTAATTCTATTACAGACTAACAGGAACTATTCTTAGGGTTCCTGTCTTTTATTTGGATATGAAACAATTAGGTTTTATAATGCATATATCATCTAATAACATGACATAAAGGAAAGTGCAATAAGAGAATACCATGTATCACGATATATTAGACTCTTCTGTATTGGTTTACCAAGTCATCTCCAGTGTAAATTAAATAATTAGTAATATGGACCTAGTACCAGTCGCTTATGAACTTGAATCTAACCTAGAATACTCCCTTTAGGAAGAAAACAAGAAATGTAATGTTTGGAATTGAACAGAATTCCTATATATAAGCTACATTACATCCATATTTTGCATAGAGGGTTCTTTCGATTTTTCGAATTACTGGGTGAAGTAATAAGTGTACGTAAAAGATATCAGTACCATTATATACAGAAAATGACTATTTAATATCATAATTGTGGATACATAATCTAATTTGTATCGATGCTATCATATTGAAAAGCAAATACTCTCGTATGAAAGATATAGAATCTGTGTGGATAGAGTAACCCAATGTTTATCACTGCAAGATATGGAAGAATTCCGAACGTAAGTATGCAAATAGAATCGATAATAATAACAGAATTTTTAATAGACAATACATAGACTGTTTGTATAGCATCTAAAATTTGTTAATCTAGTAATTCATTAAACAAACAATACTAATAATCACGATAATGACTTCTTGATTCACCTCTACCATATCTATCATGACTCCGATTGGAACGATACTGATCACTAGAATAACGGTATCCATGCGAATGCCTCCTTTCATGTGAATAGCGAGGAGAGCCATGACGACTCCGATTTCGATGACTCCGATCCCTTGAGTACTATTTCAATCATCCACTCACAACGCATACATCTCGATAGTAACCAGAACGACTATGTGAATGAGATTCTGACCGTGATCTTGAGCGAGATTGGCTATATGAACGAGATGAGGAACGAGACGAGGAGCGAGACGAGGAGCGATAGCTATGGCTTCGTCTACGATGATATCTGCTTCCCGAACGGCTTCCCGATCCACTTGACTGTTTGTGACGTGATGACTGGGTAGTCGAGTAGTATGGAATCGTGATTGGAGCCTCATCAAAGTGGGATTTTCGAGTCCTTGTGCTTTCTACTGGCTGACGTTCTGTCACCGGTTTTGTATGAACTTCTGTACTCAGCGGTGGACTGGTGAATACAGGAGTTGGCGTTATAACCGCGGGGATAGATGTAGTATCAAGACTTGGTGTAGCAGGGGTTGAGGTTGGTGTAGGCTGAGAGGATGTGATTCCAGGCTTTGGACCTTCATCCGACTTTAAAACAGTTCCTTCCACTGACACACAAGCCTTCTTTAATAATATGTACTTAGATAGATTTACAAGATCGTCCACTTCAGGATGAGAATACTACAATAAAGGACTAACAATATTGTTACGGAAACCGATAATATGTCCTTCCGTTCTTGAAGTGGATTTGAGAAATTGAAGGTCGTTTGAGGCAAATCGTTCTTAATTTCCTTTTGGTAACGCTATGATTAGAAAAATAAGATATTTTTACCTTCCAAAAGATACGACGACTAGGAATGAAATCCCGATCGCGAGGTCTCAAGCCGATATCTTCCTTTGCTTTATAAACTTTGCTGTAGTCGATTCCATCAAAAGCTTTCACATCGTCACTCACAGTAGGAAAGGAAGGGGTCGAGGTATCATATGATACTTCCTGTTTTATAGCTCTTAGTGAAGTAACATAAGTAGTTCTACAGTTTCTCTGGATGCAAACTGAGTTCCTTTCTCTTTCTACCGCGCTTCTTCTATTCTCAATAGAAAATTATACAGCAAACCCCTCTTTCGAGTCCTTCATCACGCGTTGAGGAGGACTTTTTATTTGACTGTTGTGAAGCAAGCTGTGTTGCACTACTACCTACGGATAATTAAAGTTTAAGAGAGCAGACGTTTTTTCTTACAGCTAATACACACATACTGCTTTTCCTTATAAGGCATCGTAATTCCCTCGCAGACATCGTGATACCACCTCTGACATTCATCACAGCAAATCCATTCGAGTGAGTGTGGATTCTCCATAAGGTGGCATGTCGGACACACGTCTGACTGCTGAATACCACTATTTGGGTCTAGAGGCACAGCATTTTCCAAAGGAATCACTTCAGCGCTCATTCTATGTAGTATAGTCGCTGTGTATCCCGCGGTTATTTCGAATTGCTTTTCCTACCTTACAGTAGTTGCATCAGTAAAAGGAATCCTAGGAAACCCCATTTTCAGGTGTACAGCTGTGGTGAACATAGATACAGGTATGTAAATAAACAAAACAATACAGACCATTCACAGAACAGAAGGCATGTCAACCATTCTTCACTGAGAGTCTTCACTTACATTTGGGGTGAAGGGACAGCTGGAGCCTGGGCATCTATTCTATTACCATCATACATATCTACAAACGCTTCTTTCGGCAGTTTAAGCAGACATATGTATCACTTGTCACCATAGATGAGAGACCCTCACACACATCATGATACCAAGTATTACATTCATCACAACAAATCCAGAACTGTGAATTAGGGTTAGCAACCATATGGCAGGTAGGGCAAGGCTGTTCTTCTTCTTCGTTCTCTACTTGGCCTACAGGAAGTGGATTTTGCATTGGAACACCTTGAGCACTCATTTTAATTCTCTTTTCTAAAATCAAATGGAATTCAAAACCGCGAATTTAATACATTTTTTGCAAACAAACAAAATCTACACGGATCTTGTTTGCTTAGGAATCAAATGTGCTTCAGTATTAAAAACATACGAATCCAGGTATGTAGGCCCTTCTTCTGCAAACAGGAGATACAAATACTTCATAGTTTCCGAATAAAAGAATGTCTCGCCTCGATCATCCAAGGGGCTATCTTTATTTCGTATATTGCTTAAATCTGCAAATCCAAAAGTTCCTTTGCATTTCTTTTTAATTATTTCCCACAATTGCCAGCCCCATTCTCGAAACAGTGGATTTTTCGTCTTCGAGTACATCACATACAGACTCTCAATGGTTTCAGGACGAAGGATATATTTTGTTAATCCCACCGGAATCAAGTCACTCCACCTGTTATTCTGGCCTGTATCATTTCTGGGTTGTATTCTCTGAGTTACCACTTCATATTCCTCCCCAGAGAGACCTGACTCTGTCGAATTATACATCGCTACGCATGTGGTCCTATAGATAACTACACACCTCCTTCTCTACATTACTTGCATTGCCAGTTTCCTTTCTCGCTCATTATCTGTGCAAGCTGTATGACTTGCACCCAGAATCAGAGTTCCAGGGAGAAAGCAATGTAAATGATGCATGCGAGAACGGTGGGTGGAAGCCCAGTCTGTAATGACAACCAGATGATCAGTTGCAGTCCGTTGGGACAGTAATGAATGTAGTCCTTCTAGGGAAAGACAGTACTCTTCGCGAAGCACATTGTCTCCTGTTAACAACCATCCTTTCAGCAAGTACTCATAGTAACTGTCTCCGCGATTTCCCATTCCGTAGTCTCTTGAGAGAACCTTTCCTTGCTCTGAAAACTATTTCTTACATTTATATGTCATTTTCACTTGGAGAGGTAGTAATCCATTTTGGCGGGGAATAGTGCGAAGCACATTACGAATTCGCTGAGAAGCTTCTGCAAAGGATGGGTCTCCAGAAATCTCAGAAAGATAGTAAAGTTCTAGAGTGTTACTCCCTACTTCAGAAAGATAAATCCTATTGTCTGATTGTCGTGTTGCTCCCGTTTGGAGATTTACGTTCGCCTATGGTAAAAAAGGAACAGCAACACGACATAGTGGAGACTATTAGTGTGACTACGAAGAAGACGTTTCCCAATGTCAATCGCTTTCGTTTTGAATAGAGTATCATTAGTTAATGCATAAGCGCTAAGTAAACCTCCTAAAAGACGAATTGTTGTCTCAAAAACAGAGGTATAGTGGTCTATGCCAAGGACAAGTGAGGAAGCAACCCACTCGCGTGCTTCATTAAATTCGTCTTCCAAATTCATAATATAAAGAGTATCCAGACTCTCAACTACCATCATACCTAAGCCACCCCAGAAATTATGTCCTGCACCTGAGAGAGGGCGAATTTCATCCCAGCCCATGCAGTGACTAGCGTAACTGCTCGTAAAGGATAGAACAACAATACTTTTTCCATGCCCAACGCATATTCTCCTTTATATCATTTTTACGGAGTGTATTAAGTGCTTCATATTCTGCTTTTAAATCGTTTGGCAGCACAATATCGTACTCACCTAACTCTCACAAAATAATACAAACAAAACCAGTAACTAGCTTCTCTTTAGGAATAGAGTTGATAGATTGTAGAAATATCTGAAGTCTGTCTTCAATTCAGATAAGTTCATTATCCCTACCGGAGGAGGATGGAAGATTCGGCTTGTTATCTACAGCTATTTCGACAGCGAGTTGTCTACAAAAGAATAAGTGGAAGAACAGGGAGATACGAATAGGTTTCAATACAAAGCAAACTCAGCCAAAATAACAGAAACCCCAGCCGCATGAGAGAGTATGCAGGAAAAATATAGTTTAACAAACAAGTTCGTAATTACTGAGCACCTTCACACAGCTTCGCTACGAGTCCTAAAAGTTGCAACAGTGTTGTGACTCCCTCTGCAATTCGTAACTGGCACATTCCAATTTCTTTCAAAAACTCCAATTTCACCTTCTCAGGTATATCTCCATCCTTTGTCACTCGGAACAACGTTCCTACGATATCCGACGACGAGTAGCCCTGGTTCCACAGTTGAGTGATTCCAGCACGCGCATCTACCATGTCTCTCGACATGCAGCTCTGAATGATTTGTTTTGCGACAATGGGTGGTGGTTGATCGCACACCTTAATCACATTCTCCCCGTTCACCACGCCAAAGCCGAAATAAGTGGCCTGGAGACTGTTGACAGCAACACGAAGATCACCGTCCGCACAAAACAACAACGCTTCCAAGCCGTCCTTCGTGTAGGTGACCTGCTCTGCTTCGCAGATATGCATCAGCCGATCCAGAATCTCCACGTCTTTCAGACGGTTGAATCGGAGGATGGCACATCGACTCTATGCTCAAAATCGATCAGAAGCTTTACCTGGATTGGCTCGATTATCTTGGAAGAGATGTTGCACGCCAAAGCAAAACGGGTGGTCGAAGAGTACAACTCCATGATGCGACGGAGTGCCTGCTGAGCAGCAGGAGTCATGCTGTCTGCTTCGTCCAACAAAACAATCTTATGCCGGCCTTCTGGTAGACGCACCTTTTTTTGTGCAAACAATTTGATTTTTTCACGAACAACATCAATTCCTCTAGATTGTCAAAGAGACAAAAGGAAACCTGTCATCAGAAGCATTCAACTCAAGAACGGCATTCTTATAAATATCGCCAAGCATTGCATGCGCTAAACAAAGGATACTCGTGGTTTTTCCTGTTCCTGGAGGACCCTACAAGGAAAAGAGTAAAATGAAGGAAAACAGCCAAAAGAATATGTGGAAGATTACCAGTTTCAGCAATCACTTGCATACGCTTTATAGTTTCCTCATTCCCAACAATGTCACTCAGCTAACGATAATCCCACAATCCATCGAATCACAAGTTGTGGCCTGTGTTTTTCAATCCACGGTTGGTCCATAAACCAATTCACAAAGTGTTGTAAAACAAAAACTGCAATTTATTCTCACACATGCTAATGAAAAGGAATATGACTGCTACTCATCGATTCTGTGATTTGACTCAACTGCTTTTCTATCTTGCTGAGTCGTTCCTGTACTTGAGAAAATGATCCGATCGTTTTTTGGCATTCCACCACTCCATCCACAATCGACTTTATATACTTTTTAACATCCACAACATCCTGTCCTCCCACGTGATTATGGATTTCACGAATATCCACTTGGCAGTTAGAAAAGATCATGATCCCCTCCGGATGAATTCCTCCTCTTCTACTTTTGTCCTGACTGCTTGTCGACCCCTCCACTTCTCCATGCACTTCTTTTGTTTTGACAGGAACTGTCTCTATTTCATTAGGGTCATTAGGGTCATTAGGGTCATTAGGGTCATTAGAATCATTAGGGTCACTAGAGTCATTAGGAATAATAGGAGCACTAGGAGTATCCGAAGTAATTGGAGCCTCAGCAGCATTCGAGATAGCCACAACACCAGGATCTCTGCTTACTGGAGTCACAGGTCCCGACTGGGGAATGGAAATCGAAGAATCCTGCTCCACCAACTCTATTTCGTTCCCTGTTTCTCCGTTTCCCTGTCCCAACAACCCTCTTGGTCCAAGATAGGGCAGTCCCAGTTGGTGATGATGAACCGCGGGAATTCCGCTTGGTTGCATGGGCATCAATGGGGGACCAGTATTAAATGGGGGTGGATGAAGAGGAATGTTCACACTACCAGAGACTAGAAGAGAGGAATCTGGGTAAGAAGAGGTCTTCGGAGGATCAGAAGGAGCAGTGACGATGTCATTCGTGAGATCGACAGAAGCAGCAGTATGGACAGCCTTAGGGGTATTGGATGGAGTGGAGTGGTTGGATCGGGTTTTTGAGCGCTTGCTATCATTTGGGAGCGAAGCTGCAGGAGCAGTCTTCGGATCATCTTTAGGTTTACGTTTCCGCTGTATGTTCATTGGAGCCAGAGGCTCTTTTTCTCGGCCGCGCGTAAATGTGTCGTTTCGAATGCTCTTCGTTGCAATCGGATAACGCGATGCCTACATAGCACAGATGAGAAAGATGTACACGAGAAGGAGTTGACTGATAGCCACTCTCAGGTTGTGCAGCAATATCCTCAGAATCAATATCGTTATCCTAGTGGTAGGAAGAGTGAAAATTCTACAGCAGGTTGCCCCAAATTCGGGTTATGCTTTAGAATCTCGTTCAAGACCTCATAAACGGAAGAATGAAGCTTTCGATCATTTGGAGATATATTTCCACTCTGTATCCGCTACTGTAATATTCAAACACAATAACCTTACGCGAAGCTCACTAATCAGCACATTATATCGTACACATAATGAATGATAATTTCGCTGATCATCTTCTGCTTTGTCCGTATTAAAATTATCATGAAATCGCTTGAACGCTTTCTGAACTTAACTATCCCTTATACTGTAACCTCATATTTTTCTTGGCATTCGGCACATGTGTAGGCCTCCTTATCGTTCAGCCCAAGATCAGAAAGATGGCTTAACATGTATGTCGCGATTTGCAAATCCTCCTCTTTAGAATACGGACTGGGCTGTTTCTCCATACCTCAAATATGCACTGTATGGAGTTAAACAAACAATGAGTAAAACAAACAATGGAATAAACAATCTCGTTTTCAGGTTCCATGAACTTCATCGGGAGCATGTCGATATTCAGTTCGCGAAGGATATTGTAGATGAGTCTACATCTTCCCTGACTATCCATTACAACTCAGCCAAATGCGTACTTCAGCACAGGGTTGCGCAAGTCCATGCAGACATCGTTTACATCATCAGTTGGTCGCATCATCCAAGGATCGAATCTACATCACCATCAAGTCTCAACCCTACTCCACATGGAGTCCTAGAAGCATAGCTTTCCCCTTCCTCACACGTGAGCACACCCCTGCAATGGATCCCGGAGGACACTGGAGTTTGGGGTGTTTCGAGTAGAACATAATAGGAGTGAAATCCACTCCAGGACGAAGATCTGGGTCGGGAATCTATATAAGCACCCTAACCAAGAGATACGAAGTAGGGTCCACCCTTGTAATAGCTGATTCCTTTGCGTTGTACCTCTCCATCCTAGCCAGAACAGCTCAACCATTTGCCTACAGGTGTTTTTTCGTTAAATACAAAGGGTACCGCATACTGCCCTTTCGTCGTGAAGTAATCGAAACCCTTCAGCGCAGGTCCAATTGCCTTTCCATTAAACAGCTTCATTTCCCTCTCCTCGTTCACCTCAAGAGGTCCGTGCAGATCGAACAGGACTTGCTTCGAGCCATAATACGAGCCTGCACAGATGCCCATGTAGTTCCCTCCGTTCTCGATATAACTTCGAATTCGCGGGTTTGATCCGTTCCCCTCTGCTACAGACAGTTTCCTCTACATCACTCCTAACTCCTATCCCCACCCGGTAAAACTTATCAGCTCCTCCTGGGAAAACGAGCAGAGCAGCAGTGTCCTCCCAGTCCTTGTCCTTGATTTCCTCAGCGTCGATAGTGTCCACGATGTACTTCGCAGGGTCGCTGAAGCTCCTCAGCGTGTGCACGCACATCTGCTTGCTGGAGGGAGACACGCCCTCGTCGTTATACACGAAGATTCGCTGTCGAGGATCCTTCTCTCCCAGTGTGTAGGCGTTGATCGTGGAACTGTCCACCGACCACTCTGGAGTGAAGCGATCAGGCCTCAGGAGACTGCCTACCTGATTTCCCCATCCACTATACATGTGTTCAAACATGTCATCATCGTCGTCATCGTCATCGTCATCACTGCTCTCCTCCTCCTTGCTCTCCGGTTCTTCTTCGCTGTGAAGCCCTTGCTCTTCCTCACGAAGCAACTCTTCGTGTCGACGCTTCAGCTCCTCATCATGATCCTCGTTCTCCTCTAGTTCATCCTCATACGCATCCACAGCCTCATTTCGACCCGTATCGCGAACTTCTCCTAGTATCACTTCCTTCGGACGATGAAGCCAGAGACCTGCTTTGTTTGCAGATTCGTAGCCTGATTCGTCGAAAGCGTGCACCGACAAGTCGTGGAAAGCCTCATACACGTCGGGGAGAGGGCTTCCATCCGATCCCTTGTCTAATTCGAGCGGTGTTTCTCGAATATATGGAAGCAGAGGGTAGATGGCATTGGTTTCGGAACGGTTCATTTGAGGACTCATTGTCTGAGCAAAGTGGTTGAAGGAGTCGCCAACCACGACTAGATTCTTTATGTGATCTCCCCAGTTGGCCCACATCAGACCATTGTACCTAGTAACGAAACGAAGAAGCAAGATACAGATTATAACCGCAATGTGGCATAAAGAAAAGAGTACGGCGAACGGCTACTCTCTTTGCCTCCTCACTGTAGGGAATTACTTCGCAGCCAAGTTCAGAGGCAATAGCTGTATCTTCCTACAAGTAACCTAACCCTTGGAATATCACCTTCCCCATCGATGGATCGAAAATCTCAATTGTACCATTAATATTTAACTCTTTACGCAAGGCAAGAGTATAGGCAAGCTGATACTGCGCTATCAGGTTGTCGTTCATGCTTCCTATTCCATAAGCAACGATAGACTGAATAGGGCCCATCTACCGGTAATCGATATGAAAGGTAGTACCTTCTGCAGCGGCTTTAAGGCACTCTTAAATATCTGAAACTTTGTAATTTCTTTGGCATAAATATTTATATTCTCAACTAGCATTGATGGAGATTAGTCGAACTGAAGATAAAGTCTACTTCTTAGTAATAGACAGAGCCATACAATTGGGGAAAATTAAAAACAGAAAAAAATCGGACTAAGTAAGATTTTTCTGAGCTTTCTGTATTTTTCCTTTGCACTTTTCGATAAATGAGAAACTTGATTGTTGCAGGGGAATTTTCAATGGGAGATGACGCTCCTCGTGAAGATGCAATCTGCTTAACGAGTAATCCTTTTGCTAAGGAGATTTTTGTTCTCTATGAGGATGGATTGGTCATCGGACTGAGTAGAGAGACAAAGGAAGTATTTATTTTGGCAGAGTAGTCAGATTGAAGGTGTTTTTTGAATGCGACTTAATGGCACAGCTTCGTGAAGTCATTGAACAGGAACAGCACTTTATGTTCATTTCTTATATGGCAGAAATGGAAAATCTATTGTGTGTAACAAAAGAGGGACTAATCATGAGTTATTCTTTCGAGGTGATTTTTACTGTGTAGCTCTCGATCTGAATAGCAATGTGCAACCTGTAGGAGATATCGAAGGAGGTATTCTGGGTTGCAGTTGGAGCAACGATCAAGAGATGTTTTTAGTTGTTACAGCTAGTGGTTCTCTAGTCCTTTTGAATAATTCGTTTGAGGTATTGGACGAGCATGCTCTAGAAGACTTGGACTATTCTGCAAATCCAACAGTGTCGATAAGTTGGCGTAGCGATGGTGAAAACGTAAGTATAAACTATCCCCTTTCCTCAGGAGAGAGATGCATCACAGTTTTTACTCGCGAGTTGACTCTTGTTTCCACTTCGTACAAACATGATTTTTATTCTAAATAGTCGAAATATCAACAACAGTCCTTGCAAGGGTCTTTACTCATGCCTCTCGTGGAATCCGGATCATTCTTTACTAGCCTCTGTTCAGACTGATCGTCGTCATCTTCAGGTTTCCTTCTTTGAGAAAAATGGACTTCGTCATGGAGAGTTTCCGATCACTTTTTCTGAGACTCCACTTTCTGTTAGTTATAACAGTGCTGGAGATCTCCTTGCTGTCTATTCACAGTCATGTCTTGAAATATGGACTCGATCTAATTACCACTGGTATAAGAAACAGACCTGGACTCGAAGCATTCGTTGTATCCAATGGGATCCTCTCGATCCTCTTCAATTCACAATTCTCTCTCCTGTAGCTTTTGTAAAGGAATGTCATCAATAGAATGGCAATGTAGACTGTATTACAATGACGTGGACGTGTGTCTGCAATGACCCAAATAGCGTTGTACTAGTCATTGATGGGCCTATTTTACACTTTACTCCTTGTGGAGTTTCTCTACCTCCCCCACCTATGTATGATACTTCTATGGATCTTTCTGCAATCATTGGAAATTCGGCACCTCGTCACGTGCAATCTGCACCGAATCTCCAGTTTCTCCTTCTTACTGAAACTGCCATTTACTGTATTTCTCCTAGTGAAACTCCTGGTGAAACTGCACGGGAGATGCATAAGTGTCTTCAGTCATTACATGTTTCAAAGTCTCTCCACCTTCCACAAGATGGTGGCTTTGCTGGGAGATTCATCCATTGTGAATGGGTAAATGAAGAGTGTGTAGCAGTGATGGGGAAAGATTCAGTTTGGATTGGGCAATGGGATACGCAGTCATGGAAGCAAGTAGCGGAAATCGGTGGAAATATGATACGGATCGATGAACCTGGATCTTCAAATTTCGAAGAGAACAGTAAGTAATCTAACTGCGATTGTTCCTATAGTGCCAACTAAAATCACACAATCGACCCTTATTTTGGAAAGTATGGAAGGAGATATCTTTTATCTTCAAGTTTCGAAAAATCCTCAAAGTGTGGAATGTTCCTTTTCATCTCTTTTTACATTTAGATGAAACTACTCTCAGGGCAGCAGGAAAACTTCCTTGTTTCTGTGAAGAGTTAATTCCTGTGGGAGAATCACACTTAATCGCAAAAACGCAGCAAGGAAAGATTTTCTACGATGGAGATATTCTGTGTTCCAACATAACATCGATGAAACTTCTTCAAGATACATTCCTTTATATTGTCAATGATATCATTCCACGTCTGTGTTTTCTCCCCATTTCTCGCATTTTTGATTTCCACACTCTTACTTCTGCAGGAATCCCAACTAGTGGATTTGCATCTAGAGCCCTAGAACGTGGTTCTGTTCTTGTTGCTGCAGGAAAGGATGGTCGTGTTGTTGTACAGCTTCCTCGCGGAAATCTAGAGTCCTTTTATCCTAGGTACTTGAGTTGCCATCAGTTGTGGAAGATGATCTTCGATGGTTCTGGTGCATTGCGTTGGAAAACGGCAGTGGAACTAATGCGGCGTCAACGTATTCGTATGATTCAATATACTAGCTAATACATAGCACTCGATTTATTGTATGATATAAATCCTGACTATTTTATTCAGCATGCAGAGGAGTTTCTTTCACTACAGAATCCAGACCGAATCGATCTTTTCTTAACAAATTTAGATGATGACGATTATACGTCTGAAGGTCATGACTATTATGGATTATTTGATATCTCTACATCTAAGGTAACAGTACCGAAACGAGAACGAATTTGTACAACATTTTTACCTATACTACAGAAGTTAGGACTAATTCAAAATTGTATTACTTGTCTATGTAGTCAGAAGCCACCACAGTATGAAGAAGCTCTTCATCTAATCCACACATCAAAAGATGAAGAATCGCTGGACTGGTTATTAACCCTGAGCGATCCTTCTTTGATATGGAATGCAGCACTAGGGAGTTATGATATGGATTTAGCATATCTTGTTGCAATTCATTCACAGAAAGACCCTCAAGAATACCGATCTCTTCTTTCGCGATTCAAACAAATGGAAGAAAAGAAGAAACGATACTGTATTGATATGGAATTAAAACGATGGCCACAGCTCTTGAGAGATATTCGTGATCTTCTTGTAGATGGAGACTGTATTGATGAAGAACTGGGAGATGCAAATTCGTTATGGAGACAAGCTGTTCGATTAATGAAGGAAAAGCTATTGGACAATCTATTTTTAGAGTTGTTCGATGGAACTCCCTTTGCTTCTCAAGCCTATCAGACCCATGCTGAGTTTTTGATGGAAAAAGGGAAATATGAATCTGCTCTGAGGGAATTTCAAGCCTGCAGTCCTCAGCCAATCGAACCAATGATGACTTGTGCTCTTCATTTGGGAAGAGGTGATTTATATCTCTCTCTTCTCTTTGCAAGTCAACCAGATTCGTGCGCACGAATTTCTGCAATTCGTCGGTTATGTGATTCGTTGCGTACTGGTCCATGTGAGCATATCAGGCAGTGTGCGCAGATTTCTGTACAGATCAGGATACGTAGGTAATCATTAGATGGAATACTTGAATGATGTTGGAACCGCAGTTTCATGTCTATGTACCACACATGACTATTTTGCTGCTGTGTCGCTCTGTGAGCAAACGGAAAGAAGTGATCTGAAAGAAACGGTTATTTCGCATTTAGAAAACGAATCAAAAAGTGTCATCACCGAACTAGAGGAAAAACGAGCAAAGTTAAAACGGGTAGCAAATCGTTTGCATGTGTTGCAAGAAAAAGAACAAGAAAAGCATGAAACTTTAGACGCTCAAGAAGGTGACAAAGAAGAATCAGACGCAGCTTCTGTGTGGACACAATCCACTGCTGCAACCGGAATCAGTGCAGTTACAGGAATGACTGCCTTTTTTGAACCTGGAAGAACAGCAAATGTGCTGGGAGTCTCTCCTGTGGAAGATATTGCTGCACTATCACATCGTGCAGGAAATACTGCGATTCATAGTCGACGGAGTGTAAAAGTAATGCAATTTGGAAATTCAGTTTCAAAACCAGAAAAAGAATCAAAGAAGAAGCGACGTATTCGAGAAGGATCTCCGCAAGAAAAGGAAGCACTGGTGAAGATGGCTGAGATTCTAATGAAATGGGAAGATGAGGAGGAAGAAGTAGACTCACTGACTGAATCACTCTATGTGTTTCAACGACAGAAGTTGGCTAAAACGTTACAAATGGAATGGAGAGAATACATAGACTGTGTGAAAGAAGCTGGAAGTGAAATTAATATGGAGAAGCCAGATATGACTCTTAAATATCAATGGTTAGGAAGTTATGCATGTTTCTTAAACAAACTACATTAATTGGTTACAACCTTATTCTCCACTAAGACCTTGCCAGTTGCATCCTCTGTAACTGAATACGACAAGATATTTTCTTTATTTACACTAATTTTATAGGTCACAGTAATATCTTCTGGCTCGTCACTAAAACCAGAGACGATGAGAGGAGCCAGCTTTTGAGCTGTTTTCGGTGTTGCTCCTTGGTAGATACAATCAGAAAAGAATCCTAAATTATTTCCAGGAATTGTATATTGTTTTGTAATTGAACATGGAAGCTCTGTGCGGCTCTTTAGAAGAAGTTTATAGTTTTCAGGACGTGGTCTTCCTTCACAATTATAAATATTGTAATGTAGACGATTCGTAAAGATATCATGCTTCAATACTGATAAGCAAGCTCCCTTCGCCACACACTCATCAGGATTCACTGCCTCACATAATCTACTGGCACCAAACATATTTCTAAGCTTTTCATGAATGAGAAGCAATCGACTCGATCCACCCACCAGTAGGACTTTAATAATCTCATCCTTACTGATGTGATTACGAGTCAGAATGTTGTTGACCAAATCCATGACCTCATCCACATCATGCTCAATGATTGTATTGAGCGTATTACACGAAAGTGGAAACAAATTGTCGACTGCAACTCCACAATCGTCCAGATTCATAGCGATTTCATCTGCGCCTTCATAGCTAGAAACCTGTGTAAAGTAGTTATCAAGATCAATATCCATCTCGAATTGACTTGACAACTGCTGCTTCGCCTGTCTGCACTCGTCTAACAAGATTTTGGTTGCTTTTTCAAAGCGCTTGTCTTTCTTGTCCGGAGCGAGAGGTGAATTGAACTTCTCTTGATACTCCTTTTTCAGCCATTCCAAAATACGAACATCAAATGTTGAACCAGCGATATCATTGCCAACTGTATCAACAACATCAAAATGATCTCCATTATCCAATTTTACCAACGCCACATCAGAAGTACCACCTCCGCTATCAACAACAACAAAATAACCACTAGAATACATAGCACCCACGTCATACGATAAGCAAGCGGCTACTGGCTCAGGAAGTAACTGAATTTCGCACTTATCAAAACCACCATCTTGAACGATTTTCTTTGTCAGAGTAAGTTGACTCTGATTATAGTTTGCAGGAACGGTAACAACAACTTTATCAACTTCGGCATCTTCGATTTTGGAAAAAAGGAACTTATGAATATACTTTACTACTTCCGTAAAAACTTCCTCAGGTAACATAACGCGGTCTCTCACTTTGAAGGCAGCATATCCTTTCTTACCACTAACAATCTCACTCTTACAAGACTGTTTTATCCCGTCATCAACCTCAGCATACTTCTTTCCCAGAATACGCTTCATGTAGTTTACCAAACCATCATTTTGTTTGTACATAGCCGCTGCACTGTGCCCTACAGATATACGTCCATTTCTATTATAATAAACAAGTGAAGGACATAAATTCCCTCTTTCAAAGGGAAGCATTGTTGGAGTCGTTTTATCCAATAATGGAGCATAGCAAACACTGCTATTCGATGTTCCAAGATCCAATCCAACTATATACTTCATAATAAAAATAAAGTAGTTATATTTTTAACAAAGAAGATACGTTATACTGTTTCATATGCTTTTCTGCCATCCATTTACGTGTAAATCTTTTGTTTCTCCTATTCCTTAGCTCTGATGTCGCTCATGATGTTCAGCAGCAGCAATTGGTCGAGGATTCCCGCGGTTGTTCGAGTGAACAAGTACAGGAACAATGTCCTCTGGAGTTTACCTGTCAGTCTCAGTCCCCCCATTGACTCGAAGTAGGTCGATGAAGCCAGAGTTGCTCTCCATGGCTTCACTGTTCAGCGAGCTGAGATAGTCCCTCTTTCGCACGAATGATGGTCGATTTCTTGTACTGTTCGCTTCAACAGTATCAGTGACTTTTCGACCGAAGACCAAGTCGATGATGGTCACATCATCAATCACCATGTCGAACTTGTGACCATACTCGATCAGATTTTGCTAGATCGAACGACTCACCTGCTCTCGCTGAG
Organism: Blastocystis sp. subtype 9; assembly: GCA_000963465.1. Taxonomy (NCBI): domain Eukaryota; class Bigyra; order Opalinata; family Blastocystidae; genus Blastocystis; species Blastocystis sp. subtype 9. The sequence goes on from JZRO01000290.1 coordinate 23,283, forward strand.
TAAGAAGGGCAGAGGCATTGAACTGGGCACCGCCTGCTTCAGAACCTCGTTCACAATAGAAGGCATGACGCGCTCTTTCCAGCTGATTTCACTCTCCAAGAAGCAGCTACTTAGACCCAACTCTTTGTATATTAGGAAGGACTTTTACTCCAAGATGGCACAGAGCTCGGAGAGAAATATTGACCATCTGGAAATCTAGTTCACTCCAGAAATACAATCGAACCTCTTGTTCCAGTGAGGGAAGTCATGGTTCTCGGCTATGTACGAATATCATACTTGTAGCATGTTGGAAACAAGGAACGAGAAAGTGGACCCCTTCAGGAATTACCCTGTTCTGAATATCTCCAATATGGTTGTGGATGATACAACGATGACCAGAATCAACTACAGAATGGAAGCAAAAGATGTATCACGGTGAACTCCTTACTGTTGTAAAGTGATTCATAACCGAGCCAGCACGCAAGTCCTGTAACGATTTCATACTTTACCTTTCCAACTACAGTAACACTTCTAGATATCCTGGAATCTGAACTTTCGTATGTGAGGAATATACAAGAAGTATTGTCAAGCCAAAATGAAAACAGGAACAAGAAAAAAGCAATAGGTATTCAACAAACAATAGTAAACTTTATCAGTTACCACGTAGTTTTACATTCACTAACTCCCAAGTAAAATCTTTAAAGGAGAGACGAAGTATAACGATTCGTTCCTTCTCTACTCTGACAAGCAAATCGACTTCTTTCCTTACGCCATCACGATTTCTCCACTCAATTCCCTTTGCTATCTTTGACATAAATTCAAAGCAACCTACGTTCCTCCTTCGCCATGAATGACTTGACAATGTCACATAGTTCGTTTTGAACTCCATAGTACGTAAAGCGCTGGATTACATCAGTAAACAATCCAGCAAAACAATAAGAATCATCTATGGGCCCACGCTTTTCCAGAGGTGTCATCGACCTCCGAATAGCTGCTGTAGCAATTCGAATTTTGCCACTTGAAGCGTCGTCTGGAGCGAGGGGGACGAAGGGAACGCTAGAGCCTGTTGGGATTGGAGAAGGAAGAGTCACTTTCAACTCACTTCTTTTCGTAGATATCCGGATATTCGACTTCGACTTCGGCTTATCAGCAGTGGTGATCACCAGCTTCTTGGGTGGTGGAGCACTGTCGCTCTCTGCACGCTTGCGCTTTGTAAGGACTCCCACACGTCCCTTCACTAGGATAAAGTCCTGACAAGAAAAGAACCGTTCGGAGACTGAAGTGTTCGCGGAGTGACCATGACTTTAGATGGAAGTACTGCAGGCTCTGGCCCTTTCCGTATATCGAGTTGCTGCTGGAAAGGTAGCATTGAAAAGGGAACAGGTTTTTCGAATAATGAATCTAGTGAGTGACAAAGATAGAAGGAGTACTGGAGTTAAATGAAGTTATTAGCTCAGGAAAAGGTGGCAACATTTTGGGCACTTTAATATGGATCTGAGGATGATCCAGAAACAGTAGAGAAGCCATTGAGGACACCCACTGAACTATTATATTCAAAAAGAGAAGCTACACGATCTGGGTCTTTTGAACACCTTTCTATAAATTCGTCAATCATACTCGCATGTTCTTCATAGAATTTCTTTGATATTACAGAAAACTGGAGAAGTAAGTGTATCTAGTTAATATCCTCTCAGCATCACTCTACTTTTGTTTTTGTATTCATATAGACATAGTTGTCCAAATAGTCTGAGTCCTTTTGGATAGAAAGCCTCTTTGGGTAAGAGCTCAGATTCCACTCATCCTGTATTACATCATCAACGAATTTGATGAACCGGTCATCCATCTTTAAGAATGGTGTTCAACAAAAAAACAAATACATTCTACTTTACAAAGTCTGTATTTGCTCCTCACTTTTCGCTTTCTTTAACTCCTGTCTACATAGAAGACATCGGTGATATCCTAATAGTGATCCCAGAAAACTGCACATACCATTTAGATAAGACTTCTTCCGACTAACCACACTCTGTCGCCATTCAACGCCATGTTCACATTTCCACCAAATCAGCTTCTCGCTGTTGGGCGAGATCGTGTCGGGAGTCAAGTCCTGCTCGTTCTTCTCGTAATCCCAGTCCTTCGCCATCTCTGGATACATCGAGGCGAGACTGAGATCCTTAAATCGACGATGACTGCAGTAAGGACACCCTACCTCTCACGATGCACAGCAGCGCTCACCCCAGTGGTTCCTAACACGCAGATTGACCGGAGCCTCCCAGACATGCGTCGGATCGTCAGGACATCTCCACCAAACGTTTCCTGGGTACGAGGGGAGGATCGACTCGGGACGAAGATTCTTGTTGCGCTCTCTGTCCCACTGGGCGGCCAAGTGGGGGTGAGTGACCGCAAGGTTGTTCGTACTACACACCAGCATACCGTTGCAATACGGACAGCCACGATGACTGTAGGTTCGATCGTTTGGAGAGGTGAAGTAAAGATGCTCAGGATGCTTTGGACATCTCCACCACACATTCTTGCTTGAACCATAGGTGACTTTCTCTGGAGTTAGATCGCCATTCTTTTCATAACACCATTCTTTCGCTATTTCTGGAAAGCGCGTTACCAGTGAGTTTGTTACGGATACCCGTTTTCCAATACAATAGATACACGTAACTAGATAGTAGAAAAGTGTCATCATTACATTTATGATTCCGATTGTATGATTGGATCCGCGAATCGATAGTAGCATCCCAGACATGGTCGGGACCTTTATCGCATCTCCATTTGACTACTTGTTTTGAACCAATCCACGGCTGCTCAAAAAGATGGACTGATGACTGGTCTACATGCTCATAGAGTTCAGGAAATTTTGTTTTGAAGTTATAGATCTTTGAAAACCAACGAATACTAAACTGCAGGGTCCTGGTGGTCTCCAAAACCTTAAAAACCGAAAACATTAAAAACAAATCATATAGAAGACAAGAGTAAGGACCAATGCAGCAAAGAAGGTAGATACTGAAAAGTCGAAATTGGTGCCTCAATAGCTCAGTCGGTAGAGCACTCGCTTAGTAAGCGAAAGGTCGGGAGTTCGATCCTCCCTTGAGGCTTTTT
>JZRO01000291.1:0-47825 GCA_000963465.1 Blastocystis sp. subtype 9
ACTTTTATTTGTTTTATATTATATTCTTTAACTGGTGTGTACTGCTTCTTTCTCAATTATTATTTCGTATTTACTGTGTAGTAATAGTTGATCCATTTATTGGTTGTTTCCTTTCATTATCTGTATTCTGGATATACTGTGAATGCCAAATTACCCCAGCGACGAGGAGATCGATGACTTGGCAGAAAAGATATCGGATATCTTAGTAAGCAAACGGACGGGAACCTTTGTGCTAAGTATAATTATGGGTGGTATTTACACTGGTACTGTTGATTATGTTGATAGTTTTAATTTCCTATCCTGGTTTATTTGCTATGTATAAGGTGATCCCTGCAATGACATCACTATCCTATTTTATTGTATACTATTGGCTGATTACAACATGTAGCGTTTTTGTATATACTTATTGGAACTGTATTGTCTGGTCAGTGTCCTTTTCTTCTACTGGAAAACTGTTTCTTCCTCTCCAGTAGCTTCTATGCTTTTCTATGAGAAATAGGGATATGAGAGTGAACTTCCACACCAATCAGATTTGGAATCTACTAAAAGCGGTTTTCATTACTGCACTTTATGTGAGTTATTTGTTCATAATTCGAGTTGTCACTGTGATACATGTGGACAGTGCATTTTAAATGTATGCTTTGTTTATCCTTTGTCCTGTAGGGGGATCATCACTGCTTTTGGATTTGTAATTGCGTTGGTTTCCGGAATGTTCGAGTTGCTTGTTAGCAGGTATGTGACATGTAGTATTTTGTACTCTTTTTATACTATGGAGCCTTCTATCTGCTCATGACCGCACTTGTTGTATCATGGTATGTATTTCTAGTATTGCTTCTGGTTTTGCTTAAGTCGAGAACTCACATATAACGGATTCTATTATGCTCGATATGCTACTTGGATATTGTCTGAGTCCAATGCTGTTCTTTATAGGGAAGGAGTGTGCGAAGACAGATTACAACATGTCCAACTCTGCATTGAAGATAGCTCGAATGAAATTAGGGAGGAAATGGATTTTACCCATACCATTCAGTCCCGCATGGAGTGATTCCTACCCCTGTTTGTAACAAACATGCTAGTTGCGAAGATTTTGTACAGTGCTCTTTGCCTTATCCATCATAGAATTCATCTTTTCTCCTAGCGTAGACATAGAATCAACAATTTTGTCCTTCATATCTCCACTCTTTGCAGAGTTCACAGTACTCTCGATGGAGCTCTTAGCTTTATTCATATAATTACTCATTGAGTCCTGGATCTGTTTTGAAGCAGGAGGGATTGGTTTACCAGGAGGAACTAGTAAAAATCATACAAAAAACACACTTGTTTTAACCACTGTCACTAGTTCTTCGGACTGAGTTTGCAGTCTGTCGACCTGCGGCTCATTTCAATACACAGTTCATACTCTATCATAAATCGAATCCATTCTCTTCAGGATCTTTTCCATCTTTTTCTATATGTCACAAGTTAAATCAGCAATTACAGAATAAGTCCCCAATTGCTCGAGCACTTCAGAAACACGACGAAGACCTTCATCGTCGCTCACAGTGTCATATTGCTTCTTTAGCGAATCAACGACACTCTGCAATTAAATAAAAGCACATATTACTACTTGCTGAGCTGTAAGATAGTCATCATATGAATTCTGAAGCAGTTTTACTTTCGCTACTAGACCAGCAGTTTCCGTATGAACAAAATTTTGGTGTATAACTTCCGTAGAATCATTCTTCTGGGGAGATTGGATCTCCGCAGGAGAGTGTTCCGAGGAATAGATCTGATTTGTTTCCAGCGCAGAAGGCCAATCTGATGACATTATTGTAATAGAAACACTTCGAAAATTATGGGAATTCCAGATTTTCCTAAAAAGGGGTTGGCGAAACTCCTACTTTGTTTTAAGGACCTTGACTATTTATAAATATTTGTCTCAAATCAGATGCCAATCGAATATACATTCATTGGTCCTTACCGTTTAGAAGAGACTTTGGGGAGTGGGTCATTCGGAAAAGTGAAGCGTATGTTTAAATTACTCTTATTCAATCTAGTGGCAACTCACCAACATACGCAACTTAAGGTTGCAATCAAGATCCTTAGTAAAGAGAAAATTAATAAGCTAGATATGAGTTCTAAGGTGAAAAGGGAGATTAATATTCTCCGATCTTTCAAACATCCTCACATTGTCCGTTTGTACGTCTCTTTGCTAGTTATTTATTTAGGTATGAAGTTATTGATACTCCTACAGACATTTTTTTGGTCACAGAATATGTTTCTGGAGGAGAATTATTCGATTATATTGTACGTCGTGGAAAGGTGTCAGTACCGAGCCTACCTAATGCCTAGCTTTCCGAAACAGAAGCTCGGAGATTCTTTCAGCAGATAATTAGGTATTCGTGTTTTCCTCCTGTGATCATAGTGGGATTGAATACTGTCACATGCACGGAGTTGTTCATCGTGATTTGAAACCAGAGAACTTACTCCTCGATGAACATAACAACATAAAAATCGCTGATTTTGGTTTGGCGAATTTTCTTGAAGATGGATGCTTCTTAAGCACTTCTTGTGGTTCACCCAACTATGCAGCTCCTGAGGTGATATCAGGGCGACTGTATGCAGGTCCTGAGGTGGATATCTGGTCTTGTGGAGTCATTCTGTATGCACTTCTCTGTGGACGACTTCCCTTTGATGACGAGAATATTTCTGCTCTTTTCCGCAAGATTAAAAGTTACTTTGCTCGCACTGATTGAATGTAGATGGGTTGTATCGTCTTCCCTCTTTCCTTTCTAAAGGAACACGCGATCTAATTCCAGAACTGCTAATGAATGACCCTGTCAAACGAATTACGATCCCTGAATTGCGGAAGCTCGCATGGTTCCAGATTAACTGCCCTCCCTATCTAGCGATTCCTTGGGAAGAGTATGAAAAGAATCACCTGTAGAAATAGAGATGATGTGTCATCATAGAGTGTCATCTATTAACATGCCTGAGTTCATTGAGTCGTTGATGCGTGGTCCTTTCGAGGGAATGAACCGTTCGACAGTTCTCTCTGCGATTACGAGCGAATCAGTGAGCTCTGTACGAGTTGTGATAAACGATTATAAACAGATTAAAGTTACCTATGAGCTGATGTTCGATAAAGAATTGAAAAAAGAACGACAGGCTCAAATTCAAGAAACTGAAATGGAATCCCCTAAGGAGGTCAATATTACCACTCGATGTACTATTTTCAATTCTACCTCATCTTTAGCTCGTGTAAAAGAAACAATGGATCCTAGTAAGTGTTTTACGTTCTACTAAGAATAGAAATGAGGGCAAAACGGTGGTTTTTAGGAGTTCAATCCCGCAAAGATGCAGCCGTTATCGTCATTGAGGTCTGTAAAACGCTCTCTCTTCTGAACTTTGAGTGGTTTCAAGAAAATGAGTCTTTTCTGGATGGTGGGATGATGTGAAGATATCGTGTACGATGTCGCTATTCGACAAAATTGGGTACGAACGAATTTGTCACTGAGATGCGTTTACAATTGTATAAAGTACAGGAACATGCCTATCTGCTGGATTTTCAAAAGCTGGATGGTAACGTATGCTCCTTTATGCATCTTTGTGGAATGATAATTGATCAGTTGCAAAAAGGACTTTCTCACGCTGCACAGTTTTCGCATTGTTCTTTTTGATGGAAACATACTATTCACCAAACAACTCTTTTCGTTTGTTAACTACTATATCACTGTACAAAACCATTATATGATCTATTTCCTTGGTATTCTTGTGTGTATTAGCTTTATAATGAGCCATGCGAAGCAAGTCGTCAGGAGGAGCAAACATCACGCATGATGTACAGTCATGCAGACCCACAATCCCATCAAACTGCTGGGTAAGAATGAGTTTTATCCGTCCTGAGTAAATCTCGGGTAGCTTTCTATTGAAGTAGGAAAACAATTTTCCATCACGAAGCAACTGATTACGATCTCTCCATGAAGCACGATGAGCCAAAAACATATTTGATTTCACTTGAAATGCATTCACTTCAGGATACTCTCGTTCCCATTTCAGAATAAAGGGAAGTAGTGAATTAAAGACTTGCGGTTGATTCACATAATAGTACTCATCAGTGTCGCATAATAACACAAAACGAGAGGAGTACTTATGTCGATAATAGCAGGACATTGCCTGGGCGTACTGATGATTGAGTTGCAGTGGAAGGCCCAATTCTAATCGGTTCTGAGGAAACATCCAATTCACCAACTCAACGACTCCCTGGGAGATCAACGACTTCAGTCTTTTTTCCAACCGAGGCATGTATGTTGCATAATACAGCACGATCCTGTCCACATGCAGATACAAGTGATATGAAATCCAGTGCATAAGCTCCTCATCCGAATTGTATAAGGACACATAAGCACAGAGCGTTGTATTTCGCACAGGTGGAGGCGTGGGACGCAGACAAACAGACACATCCTTGTAGACTCGCCTCTGGACATTGTTGCGTAGTGTGACAAGGAAGGTACCAAGGAATTCGCTCGACTGATCGTAGTTGGGAACGCGAATCGGTAACGTGTATTTCATCACATTATGAAAGGGATAGGATGAGTTGATCGGTAACTCTGTCTCGTACTCAACGCCACGAAAGAGCAGAGAATAGTTTTGGTGCTGCTCAGCTTTCCTCCTGTCAACCGGAACGTTGAATACACTGACAATCACATAGACATCAACAGCAGTCTCGCGAGCATAGGCCACCAAATCGGTTAGATATGGTTTCTTTAGATCATTTGTAACACCGAGAAGATAGGAAGTATAATCACTGCACATACTCTTTTCTCCAAGTAATATGCTGGAATTCTAGGGAATAAAAAACTAAAATATTAAAACTTCCACATAGTTATTAGAATCACTGAAAAAAGTGGACTGGAGACTGAAATCACTACAAATGACGAAAACTATGCAGTAAGACTCCTGACGAAATTGTCCATTCATTTCATTATGTAAAAACGAGGAATAAATGACATCTTTCATACTCAGGACAAACGCGACCTATCTGTAATAAATAACGATAACCGTAACATAAACTAAAAGGAAAAATGTGCTGACAACAAACCCCATCAACAAGAATAACAATTAACCACTATAGTTACTGGAAGGCTTCTGGACATAGATCCGTGAATTTGAGTACATTTTCATATGTACTTGCATAGTGAATAGTTAAATTCTCCTTGATGTAGTCTGGCAACTCCTACCCATAACCCCGCTTTTCCATTCCTACATTCACATCTCTGCAGTTCTCCTCCGGCAAGATAATCTCGTTCACGCCAGCCCTTCTCGCCGCCATCACCTTCTCCTTGATTCCTCCCACTGGCAACACCTTCCCGTTGAGACTAATCTCTCCCGTCATCGCCAAACCCTGCTTAATTGGACGGTTCAACGCAATGGATAAAAGACTTGTCGTGATAGCGCATCCTGCACTCGGTCCATCCTTAGGCGTCGCTCCTTCCGGAAGATGCATGTGCAGATCACTCGTCTCCAGAATATTAAAGATTTGGTCACGTGTGGGGGTTACTGTGTGATTTGATTTATGCGTTACATAGTTCTGAATCAAGCTATCATAGAGTTTATCACTAAAAGACAGTCGTTGCATCCAGTGTCGTGCATTTAAATAGGCGATTTGAATGCTTTCTTTCATCACATCACCTAATTGACCTGTCATCGTCAAGTGACCTCCTTGAACCGCCTTGTCTGCACTCACCTTTTCCTTCTCCTTCTCCTTCGGCTCCTCTTCAATGCGAGAGGAGAGTGTTACATCCAAGGGGTGTGTCTTTACTGTCTGGCATTCAATATACAACGTTGCGCCACCCATCGACGTCCATGCAAGACCCATCACCACACCTGGAGGAGTTGTCTCATAGAGGCGATCAGATAGAAAGATTCGTTTCCCAATATATTGCTCTAAATCTGCTTCATGAATCGTGAAGTCGGTCGATTCGATTTCTGCTGGAGTCATCGTCGCCAAACGCATGGCAACCTTTCGATAGATTTTCTCGATATTTTTCTACGTTCGATTCACCCGGTAGCACTTACCTCCAGATTTCGCACGCCCGCCTCTCTGCAATACCAGCGGATAAGACTCTGCAACGCATCGTCAGCTATTGCCAGTGACTTCGGAGTTGTCGCACGATCGCTACAATGATACATCAACTATAAACAAACGGTTCTAGTCCGGTAGCAATTCGAGCTTTACGGTCGAGATAGCGCTTCGATATCTCGAGCTTTTCTTGGTAGTCATAGCCGCTGACACGAATGACCTCCATTCGATCCAGAAGTGGTTGAGGAATTGTGCTGAGATCATTTGCAGTGCAGATGAATAACACCTTGCTAAAGTCAAAAGGGATATCGAGATATGTATCCAGAAATTCTTTGTTTTGATTAGGATCCAATACTTCCAGCAAAGCGCTTGCAGGATCACCCTAGATCGCAATAAGACAAAGGATCTACATTTCGAGAAGAAGAAATCTTGTCGACTTCATCAATCAGGATTAATGGGTTATTCACCTTCGTGTTCTTCATGCACCAAATTAGCTTTCCAGGAAGAGAACCCACGTACGTCCGACGATGACCTTTGATCTGCGCCACATCATTCGCTCCACCCACAGAGAACTGGCAGTACTCTCGTCCCAGTGCACGTGCAATGCTCTTCGCTATAGACGTTTTACCAGTACCTGGAGGACCCACGAAGCAAAGCACTTTTCCAGGGATGTGGCCTTGCAACTTTCCCACTGCAATGAACTCCAAAATGCGGTCTTTGACGTCTTTCAGTCCATAGTGATCATCATTCAGCACCTGCCTAGCCCATGCTATGTTCATCTGATCCTCACTCTGACGTTTCCAGGGAAGGTTGATCACCCAGTTGATATAATTCTGAGTCATTTCGAACTCCGCGTGCTGAATGTCTGTGAACGTCAGTCGTTGCAACTCCTCTTCGACAGCCTATGCTTTATCGCTATTCCATAGCCAAACAGTGATTGCTGCGGGGGACACTTCATCACGCTTCATCTCTTCCAGCTTGCGATTCACCATGTCGATGTACTTCTGCTTGGGATCCTTGTCTCCTCCGAGTTCCTTCTGGATCGCTTTCATTTGCTCTCGAAGAATATAGTTCCGCTCATTCTCCTTCGACGTTTTCTCGATGCGCGCCTTCAGATCCTTCTGCACTTGCATCGCCTGCAGCTCCTGATTGAAGATCTTCACAGCAAGGTCGAATCGATCGTTCGACGAGTTCGCTTCGAGCAGCTAAGCGTCAGACGACAGACAATCACTCACTTTCTGAAGGTCCTCTCGGTTGCAGAAGGTCATGTATCCCGCAAAGTTCGTTAGATAGAGAGGGTCTCGCGTGGCCGGAAATTCCTTTTCATACGACATGAAGTAGTGCTTGTGGATGGGGCTCTGAGCCGTGATAGTCTCCACATAACTGAACAGCTCGTTAGACAGTGCCTTGATGGTGAGTTCGTCCAAGTTGTCGGGAGTCTGGGGGTACTTTGCGGCCTTCACGATCATCGGAGGCCCTTTCTCCACCAGACTTTCTATGCGGATGCGCGTGAGTCCACTGACGATGAAATCTGCACTGTTCCCGGTAAGTCGCAGATCTCGAAACTCGGCACATCTAAGCGATCAGAGGAGAGAACAGCAGTCACGTGCCAACTGGGTAAATTTCGTCCAAATCGTTGATGATACTCGTGAAGCGCGTAGGTGGATTCTTTTGTAAAAACAGACCAATTACATTATCTCTTGTTTGCAGTTCCTTTAATTTTTGAATGGTAGCACGATCCGTAATCGTAAACTTCTGAGTAATACCAGGAAGGATGGGGACAAGAGGCAGCGGGAGAGCCGGAAGAACCAACGAATCGTTGACTTCTGGGCGCATCTTGAAAAAGTCCTTCAAGAGAGATCCGATGGGTGGTACACCGTCACCCTCCACAGGACCATCAATAAACTCCACTTGTGTACCTCCATTGTCCGCATAATCGCCATTGAAGACCAGTGAATTCCTAACTATATTTCTTTTATACGGGGATTTAATATTTGTCTGACGAGCATTGTTATCTGGTTTTTCAACGTCCTTTGGTAAAGACGTTGAGTCCGCCTCCTCTTCTTGTTCTTTTGTTTTTTCATCATCCTTCGAACTCTTCTTCCACCAGTACCTTCGTTTCTGCAACACCACACTTGATAGACTGGTTAAAACCGATTTTCTAGTCGTAGAGGCCCAGCTACTTCGTGACAGCTGCGCAACACGGAGTAGCGACATTCAATTAGTAAAACCTTCTGATGAATAAAATTTCTGGAATTCCAAAATGCGTTTCTATCAAACAACTAATAACCAAGAAAGAGAAAACTCTGGTTACGCGTCAAGAAAAGTAAGTCCGCGAATGATCGCTTTATTTTCGTTCGACATGGTCTTTGGGAAACGGATGCGGAATCTGAAGACTAGATCTCCAAACTCTCCTTTGTTCTTCGACTCAGGCATACCCAGGCCATGATAGCGCTGTTCCGACTCAGGAGTGATCACCGCGGGAATCATCACATTCATCCTTCTTCCATCAATATGCTCATACTCAAAACGAATTCCACAGAGTGCCTCGCGAAGCGATATTTCGCGTACATTCACTAGATCGTTCCCTTCTCGCTTGTAGACAGGATGTGGTTTTTCCTGCAAAACAAACACAATATCGGCAGCAACATGACCAGGACTCTCGTCTCCGAGTCTACGTCTCACACAGCGCTCTCCCCTACTTTCGGAACGTGACCTTGTTCCCAGCCTTCCATCCTGGCTTCACGTCAAACTCCACGATTCGCTCCTCCGGCGACACCAGTCCGTCCGCGCCCACCTTCTTCCGGATGACCTTCATCTTCTTTCGCGTGCCGTGATACCTACGTCTCACTCGCCCCCATGTCCCACAGGTCCTCCAGCGAGCAGAAAAACGGACGAGTGATCGGCTCGTCCACGATGAGGTCTTGTTTGGGACCCGGATTCGGGGGTGGCGTCTCCTCAGCGTGGATCGGCCCTGACTGAACACTCGGAGGGTCGTCCAGGAAGGAGAATCCCGCAGAGTCACTAGGAATGACAGCGGAAAGACACGAACCTCATCGAGGCGGCCTGGTGGAAGTCATTGGTTCCAAAAAAACGCTTGAAAATGTCGTAGGGATCGGGCTGGCTGAACACGTGATGTCTTCGATTCTCCCTGGATGTTTCGCGAGTGTGCTGCGAAGAGAGCGAGGGCAGGGAGGAGGCGGTGGGATCGAAAGAGCGAGAGAAGCCCTCGTTGGTGTGGAAGTACTGTTCCGAGTTGGGTCGCTTCTCGTGAAGCACTTCCGCGGTTTTGGGAGAGTCGAAGTCGTCGCGATCGAGCTGCGAGGTCGCCTCGTAGGAGTCCGAGTAGTACCCATCGTCCTCTCTCGCCTGTCGCGGAGGGGGATAGGATGGCGGGGACGGCGCGAAGCCGCTCTCCTGACGACCTGACGACGCGGGGGGCTGTGGCTGAGGGTAGTCTGCTGGCGGAGAGTAGGAGCGACTCTGCGGAGGTGGAGGGTCGTCGAAGTGCTTGGCGAATCTCGGAGGCAGGGGAGGCACGGTGTCGCGCGGAGACTGCTGGGAAGAGTCGTGGAAGGGCTGAGAACTCCTCGGCGCGTTTGGGTAGTTCGGCGGAGGCGACGAGGTGTGGAAGGGTCTAGAAAAGTTCCTCGGCGGCGGCTTAGGATAGCTAGCGTTCGGAGGAGGCCTGGGAGCCGATGCGGGGGGAGGAGAAGCTCCGTAGCTTGTAGAAAACCCGTTCACCTCGTCTGAGGAATAATCCTCTGTACTGCTGTCAAAAAAGTTGTCGTCCTGAGGAGGAACATCGCCATACAGTCCCTCCTCTCCAAACTGATCATATATTGCTCTTCTCCTCGGATCGCTTAGTACCTACGGCTCAACAGAACATTGTGTAGATACATCATAGGCAACATTAATTTCTTTGAACATGATTTCCGCTTTCATCTTGTTATTCACATTTTTATCTGGGTGCCACTTCAATGCCAGTCTGCGATATCTATGAAACTAATCGATTTTCGAAATTCCAACGCTTTCCTTAATTCCTCTGCTGTCGCATTAACCGACACACCTAACGTTTGATAATAACTGCCTTTCATCAGAAACGTCAGGAATGAAAGAGAACCGGCAGAACAGGAGAGATATATAACATAAACTAGGACGGGAAAATGGTTTTATTTAAGAAACAAAGATAATTTCACTCTACACGGATCGAATTGTAGGATCTGTATCTTTCTTCTCTTTCTTCTTCTTCTTCTGTGGCTCCGTGTAATAGGGGCTCGACTCATGAATCTGGAAGCCGAAGATCGTTGGCTGGTACTTCTGCGTAGGAGTAGAAAGACAGCTGGGGTATTGAAGCAAAAACATGTGTGGGAACGTGGTTCCAAAGAACGCTCCATCGATGTCTATTCGTCAGTCGAATGTCCCATACGGCACCCGAAAACAGTGGTGGCGGATTGTACACCTCCTTGCAGCAGGGACAAAAGAGTTTCACGCTGTCCACGCTTGGCTTGTCGCTCAGTCCCACAGGAAGGAGATTTTGATTGTTACAGAAAACGCGAGAGCAGCATCCAAAATGACAAGCCTTGTACTTCTCGAGCTACGATAGAACAGTCGGACAAAAATCAAACCATCTCTTCCAAACCATCTAACGTTAGGATGTAGCGCGCATGAATCAAGCCATAGAGATAAATCGATGCATTCTCAATTTCGTCCGCTTCAGCATCGTCTTCTATAGTAGACTCAGGAGATATCGCATACCACTGCTTGAATCCGAACTGCTGATATCAGAGTCCAGTATTCGGTTCAACGCTTGCTTGTAATGGGGGCATTCGTTGTCCAAACCATATAAGTTAAAGGTGTCACGAATCCACTCATCATCGACTTCGCACATGTAGCTATTCTTATCTCTACTACAGAAATGCTCAATCCAGGACATTTCCCTACAGATTAGAGAGATGCAAAAACACAACTCCGAATCGAAATCAGAGTAAGAGTAGGACGAAAAACTAGATCTAGAACGCATAACCCCTTGTAGAAGTGAACGTGAAATGAAATGTGACTTAACTCAAACACTCAATAATACACAAAAACGAATATCTACAGCTTTGAGAGGAGAGTTGCATAGTTATCGTTCATATCTTGAGTATATGACTAGGATTTAGGAGTATGACGACAAAAACATTGAGAAACTCTCCACAATACGAAGCCAGTTGCATCGAGAGCGACAAATACTTTTCTGCTTCTTGCAATTTGTTTAACCGTTGATAGTGTATTCCGCAATTCCAAATTCGTGCAGCAAAGTAGCTAAACTCTTCCTGTTGTCTTTACGTTAATTCCGAAAAGCATCTCTACTCTTCTGTTAAGTGACTATCGTTGTTTAGTTTTGCAATTTGGAGAAGTTGCTCGACCCAGTGATATTCTTCTGTCTTGCTGTCGCTAGTATCTACCAGTCCGTGTATAATTTCCAAAACAGTCTCTATCTCGAAGGAAGGCTGCTGCAACAGAACTTGCAAAGCCTTGCGGAGACATTCTTTTTTCGGTTCGCCCTGCTTGCACTGTTCCTGCTCTAGTATGTAATACAACTCTAGATATAGGGAATAAGGCTCGTTTTGGGAGAGGACTTCCTTAATGCGAGTTACTAAAGAGGATGTCTCTAAGTGAGCCATGCAAGCAACTTCCAGCTTGAGGAGCGTAGATCTGGCTTCATCGAGTGTGTTGCTGCTTCCTTCCTTCGTTTCTATTTCTTTCATGATGTCTCTGCAGCAGCAGATCATCTGTAAGCAGAGAGACAGATCCACATGGCTGTCACCACCTTCAACCTCCATGTCTGTTTTATCTGAAGCGAGGGACTGCAGGTACGTCGACACCATCAGCATCAGTGCCTGGCGAAGCTGATTCAGTGTGCTAACGGTCTCTTCTAGAAAGATGCCAAACTCGTACACACATCTCCAATAGAAGCAAGCCTATTCTGGATTGCATCTCTCACAAGTACCTGCTTGTCTTCGTGGACACTAGACAAGAAGATCCCTAAATTCCAGCTCAGTTTAGTGAACCATTCAATTTCGGTTTCCGATTCGAATAGCACTGTTTTTATGAATCCAAATGCATCTTCTTTTGTTTTCTTGGCTTTCTACACTCAATCAGCATGAACAATTGCACTTTGATGGCACCTAGAATGTGAAGAATATCCTCTTGAATGCGATTGGCATGATTATCCTCTAAGTAGGATGGTAGATTGGTGAGGTCCATAGTCATTTGAATCATGGTCCGTATCACCGTTGCTAATGCCACGACTGGTTTTTCTTGCATCCAATCACTCTGCTGCACTACTTGAGTCAAGATGAAGCACGCTACTGTGAAGAACAAGATAAATTCGTACCTACACCAGGTCGATGGCACTGAATGGCTTCATCTGCAGCAAGATATCGTAGTGTCTCAGGACTATTTTGGGTGAAGAGATGAGCATCTTTGCAAATGGTCTAATGAAGAAGTGAACACAGTCATACATCATCTGTCATTGTCGGTGTATTGAGAAGAATTCGAAAATGGAGAAAGAGGACCTGGGCAAGAAAGAAGAGATCATTCTACCTTTTCTGTTGGATTGATGGCTATGGCTTCCTGAATGTGCTGAAGTGCTGACTGCTTGAAATGAAGGAAGGAACAGGAGTATACATAGTCATGAAGTCTGAGTTGGCAATAAGCCCAGAGAGTGAGAAGTTCACACCTTGTGGAGTCAGGAAATTCGAGCTGGAGAGATCGTTTACACCACTGAGAATGATCGGCACGGATAATTGATACCACTGCACAAAGGCTGAAGTTGTTTGCATTGTAGTAGTCGGAACAGAGTTGTGTTAGTGCTGATTGCAGCTTATGGAGTGACTCATAAGGTAGCTTGCAAGTGCTGTTCGAGTGTTCTTCGACGCACGGTGTGAAGTATTCCATTGCCTGCTCGTCCCTATTGGGGATAGCAAGAAGTGAGCAAATCAAAAGACAGCGAATGCTCGCTTTCCATTCGGGATGGTTTTCAATCGTGTGGAGTGCACTAATACTAAATAGTCCCCATAAATACCTTTCTTTACATTCAACGCTAAGAGAAGTGAAATCGCATAGAGAAGCAAGTGCATCAAGCACAATATCTGCCTGTGTAGGGTCGGCAAGAGAGTTAATGCGATTGTAACACTCAAATACCTTTTCAATCTATCGTTAAAGTCGATATGGTCGAAATAGAGGATATATTTTGCTTATCGATGTAGTATAGTAGATAGAGGTATTGAATGGGCACAGAATCGGGATTAGAGCATAGTTGCAGGTAGATAAGGCACTTGTCATCTTGATGTAATTTAATGTATGCATTTGCCAGGAGATAGATTATCTTTTCTCGCACAGATATGTACTTGTCGTTGGTCTCTTTCTCCAAGTATTCAATCAGCATGGAAGCCCATTCACTTACCACTTTATACTGCTGTACCTTGTGATATTCGCCAATGTAATTGTATCTACTGAAAAGTCTATGGAAGTCACTACATCTGATTGACAAACGATAACTTCAGGTCAGGCAAGTATTTGACACATTCGTCTCGAACGCGTACAAGCAATTCAAAGCAGGCTTGTTCTGTGGCAGTCTTCTGTGTGATTAGTATATCAAGCCACGCCATGAGTAGATCATACTCTGCTTCTTTGTAGTTGAAGAGTTCTATATGGCAGTCATCTATTGATAGTACGTTCATTTGCCTCCATATCTTCAAGAATTGGCTGCAGTGTGTCTACAATCTTGATAGCATTCAAGTAGCACTGTTGAGGCAAATTTCCCAAGTCATAGTCTCTCATTGACCGGGCAGTATGCTGATACGCTCGAATAATATCAGGTGCATTTACTAGCAATGACTTCGAAGAGTCGCCTGTGGGAGCCGAATTGATACAACTAACTTGAAGGAGTTCACACGAACAGAATCTTATTTTCACTATCGTCTCAACATCAGTTTCCTTTTTTAATCGTATTCTGCATTCGTTGTAGAGTAGAGATGCAAGCTTCTGCAAGTCTTGTACTTCTGCTGAATCAGTTAGCTTACTCTGTAGTAAATCTTCACAGTAATGTGCAAAATCTATACTTGAACACTTTTCAGTAATCAGTACCTTCTAAAAGATCATCTGTGATAGGTATATCATTTCTTATATGATCCAATATTACTCTTGTTTGTTCAATGCTAGCTGGCATATCAAAACAAAAGACATAATGGCAATCGGAATAAGTTTTCCCTCCTTGCACCAGTTTTTGTGCATCCAATAAAATAGTTACGGTAGTAGTGTTTGGTAGATATGCATATTCAAAATAGAAGATATATCTTAACTTTCACTGCACCCTGAATAAGAGAATTCGGTTCCAAGCTGAGAACCGTACAGACACTCGAAGAAAAGCAGAGTAGACGGTAGCCCGCTATTTTAATAAAAAAACAGATATTCCCTCAATTAGAAATATAACTCAAACACCTTTCTTTAAGACAAGTGGTAGCCATTCTTAATCTTGGAGACACAGGGGATACGATAAAAATACAAAAAAACATAGATGTTTGTGTTTGCGAATGATGTTAACCAAAAACTACAATTTTACGTCCGCATTATTCTCTACAACATACATTAGCTTTGTGTATGTCATTATCGTAAAATGGAACGCTTACCCAAACCCAGTATCAATTATGGCCATATGGGGTATTTAAAAATAGGGCCTCATTGATTTCATTGGGTAATTGGATTTGGTTTCATCTCTTCAATAGTATTTGTCTTCTCCATCTAGGAATAATGATAAACCCGCAATATCAAGGAAATCTCAATACTCAGCAAAGGGAGTATCACCAAGTGGCTCAAAGTCTGGGTGATGGAAGTTTGGGTGGAGACAAGAAGTCTGTACCTTATGGAGAATATTCGATTCCAACTGCTCAAATGCAGCCGCAAGCAGCTTGTAGACCAGTGCTGGAACCTATGGATAATTTTTTCCCTTCGAACCTATCATATATTCCTTATCTATATGCTCCTGCTTTTGCTGACCAACGCATGTATTCTCAAATGATTCCTGGCTATGCCCCTGTTACTCACCAGGATGCACAAAACAAAAGCAGGCGCGTCGGAGCTGTTTCGAATCAATACAGTGATCCTAAACTGTATTCAAACATGGAAATGCAGTATAGTCCCTATTATCCTTTTCTAAATTCCTACAACCCCGTTTATTTTCCTAACCAACAGCTGTCGATGCAGTATGTTCCACTGGCTTCTTTGAAGCGTGATACTGCTGCAGGTGGCATGTATTCCGTGAGTGACAAGACAGGGAAGAAGCAGCAGGTCGTCCAGCAGCCCCAGATGCTGCGCATGCACGCCCAGCAGATGGCTTCGGTTCCTGTGACTCCTCAGATCCAGCAGAAGACAGCCAACTCTGTTTATCAGCAAAACCTCCGCTCCTATCAGAGCTACAGCGTGAAGCCAGGAGTCCAGTCAGCGGGTAGTCGATGAGCTTGTCTTTTATCTAGATCCGTTGAACATCTCGCTTCTCGAACGAGGCGCGGCGAGCATTCTGTGCAGCATGCGATCTGCCAAGATCGATTCTCGCTCGTCACTTTCTCAGTCCGCCAATCCGACGATCCATTCTGCCCAGCCCACTGCATCGTCTCAGACCCATTATGCTCCTGTTTCTGCGCAGGAAATGGCTCAAGCTGCTCAAGCTGCTCAGGTTGCTCAAGCTGCACAAGCTATTCAAGCTGCTCAGGCTGCACAAGCTGCACAAGCTGCTCAGGCTACCCAAGCCACCCAAACTACCCAAACTACCCAAACTACCCAAGCCACCCAGACCACACAAGTGGCTCAAGTCGTCCAGGCTACCCAAGTCACCCAGCCCGCACAAGCCGGTCAGACTCCCCAGACTACACAAGCTCCCCACACTCAACCCACTCAAGCTTCGCAGATGCCTCCGATCCCTGCGGCTTCGCCAAGGTCGCTGGTTTCGGCTCCGTTTCTCATTTCGCGCAAAGCTCCGGCCACCCATGTGGGCACTGCGACAGGCGTCCGCTCTGAAACTTGCCCGCCGATTCCTGAGCCTCCTAATGAGATCTACACGCAGCAGGGAGTGCACATGACCTCCGTCCCGAGGGAGATCGATGAGAAGAGACGCAACATGCAGGACATCGTGCCTCCGCTCGACCCCCACTTGATTTTGGTGCGAAACTATGCAGCAGCGAAGCAAGTGGCCGCCTCACAAAGAAGCGCATCGGTGCAGGCATCGACGGCGCTGCCTTCCAACCCAGTCGAGGGCGGGGCGAGAGAAGTGCCATCAGAGCAGCCTAAAGAAACTGCAGAAGGCGCAGAAGCAGCAAAACAAACAGTTGAGAAGCAGGAAGAGGGAGTTCCTATTGTGCCAACGCAAGTAACGGAAGAGGAGATACCCCTAATACGAGTTCCATCTAACAAATCAGAAGATCCCGAGCCGATCCTCGTGAAAGAAGAAATAGTACAGAGCATTGCTTCCCAACATTAATGATGTAACTTTATGATTTCTATCGTTTCAGCTTATTCTTATCTCTTCAGTTGTGTACTTTGAAATTTTACTATGTTTGTTTATTCATTTTTTTGCCACCCAAAATAGAATCCCGCCTATATTAAGATTGTTCTCATTTTGGCAATACTATGGTGGCTGCTTCAAAGGATCCCGACACATCCACTACAGAGTCAGAAGAATACTCAGAATCTGAAACTGACGATTATCTCTCGGGACTGAACGAAGAGCAGAAAGTAAGTGGTGAAATGATTTTACATTCACTGGGATTGTCGTTCGTCTAGTCTCACAGTTGAATGTAGAAGCTTGTGAAAGAACGGCTTTCCGCCGCCCAAAAACAATTCAAAACCTATAATTCAAATCAGGAAGGTCAAAAGGTATGATATGTGTTTGTATTTGGTTAGGGTTAGATTATGGATGTACTTAGACGAATAAAGGGTATTGATAAGAAGGCAGCGGAGTTGGCAATTCGTTCTTGTGAAGGAAATGAAGTAGAAAAGTAAAATGGGATTAATCTGTAGCTTTTAGCAATCAAGCGTCTTATGGACAACCCAAGCTACAAGAAAAGGATTGTTGAGATGTCTTCCGGAAAGAGAGATGTAGATATGGAAGAGATAAAGGTTGAGCCTAATCGTCCTGATTACTTATAGTATCATGATCGAAAACAAGAATTGCGAGAAGCTCTAGAGTCCGTATCTGATAATGAAACAGATGGAGATGAGGCTGATGAATTTGTGATTGATCTACCTGCTAGGCGTAGGAAATACCGGAAGCATGGACACTCGGAAAGTGACTCAGTGTCAAGCGATCAGACAAAAACCCAGCATGACCGTGAACGGAAAGGTCCTCGACTCGCCTTGGACGAGGCTCTGATTCTTGTATTTTTGTGTTTTATCTTCTATATAGCTTGCAAATTTCCAAGCGCCTCCTAAAGAGAATGACACTACAAAGGAACCCGAGCCTTCGACTGACCCACACACAGAGGAATCGGGGACTAGCAATGAGTCAGAAGCATCTGAGACTGATAAGAAGAGTCTCATCACAAGTTTCCCTCTGTAGCTCTTCTCAATGAATAGGGGAAAAGGAACTGTTCAAGTCTCTAGCAGGCGTGAAACCGAGCGAAGTTCCCGAGAGTGTTCTTCGACAACTGGGATGGAGTGAAGCAAGGGTGAAGGCGTTCCGACATCGTGATACAAATCCAAATCAGTATTACTATCGTTTCAATGATCCTGGCATACCTCAGGCCACTGGCAAATGGAGCTCAAAGGACAAGGCTCTCTTTTTGAAAGTGATTACCGAATACGGTGTTGATTATCGAGTAAATTAGCTTGATGGACATGAGGGTTAGTGGGGGATTTTTTCAACACACATTCCCGGTCGTGTGGGATATCAGTGCAGTAACTACTACCGTCAGTTGGTGAAAGAGGGCAAGATCCAGGACGATAATTACGTCATGAATGAAGACGGGAAATTAGTATTTCGTTTTCGTAATTCAGCTGGGAAAAGTACTCTAGATCGCCACAAGCGAGGCCCATCATCTCCAGGTAAGAATGGGAAACGAGCGCACACTGAAGAAACTTCGCCTGATGGGGATCCAGAAGAGCCGGAAAAAAGTGTCTTGCCTGTTTCCTTATGAAAATGGGTTGATTGTAGGATTACATTGATCCCATGACAATGATGCCCGTACAGAAGCCAGCAATCTCTCCCTATGGACATGTAATGGGTTACGATTCATGGGTGAAGGTACTGAATCGAGATCCTAAGAATACGTGTCCCTTTACAAAGAAAGTGGGAAAGAGTAGGAGGGTTGAAGCCTAGAAACTAACTCGCCGCTCTCTTGTAAAGTTAACTTCTGAAAACATTGATGAATATCGCGATAAGATTATCAATGTAAATGGCTTTGACATGGAGTTTCATGATAAAGAATAACATGTCTGTTGAAAACACATAATTCAACTAAAAACATGGGAAAATTACTTCATTGGAACATCGCTACTAACTCTATCATCACTATTCATCGACTCCACAGCTTCTTCATAGCTCTCATCTTTTCTTTGATCAATCACTCTTTGCAAAAATTCCATTCCTTGCGTAGAATACCTATATTTACATCCACCCTCCTACCCTACAATATCTCGAGAATTGAATTCTCAACACTGTTCAAGTCTCGTTTCATCCGCTCATTCTACTATCAATCATACATTTTTCCTTACTTGAAGCATGTCCTCAATTCTCCGAAGTTTGTTATAATAAAATGCTCTCTCTTCCGCCAACAGTAGTTCCTAGCCATCATTCCTCCGCACATCGCCAACACGATAATTGTGAAGATCATTCAGCTCGTTCAGCTGTTGCTCCAGCCTGCTATAGCGAATCTGGAGGTCGTCATACTGTTGGCGAAGCAATTCTATCCCTCAGCACTAAGGAAAGACGCTACCATTTTGCTTCGTAGACTCCTGAGAAGTTCCCTGAGAAAAAGAACCTTCCCTAAAAGGAGAAGCACGTTTCCAAGGAACGGAATTCTTGATCCTATCGTTTGAAGCAGTGTTCGTCTTCTTAGGGGTACTAGAGTCTTTGGGATACACTATTTTCATAGGACTATCATACTGAGTGCTTTGCTGTTGACGAGCACTAGGAGTATAAGCATCTGTTCTTGATACTTCTAGACATCAAAAGAGTCCCACACAACTACTGGAAGTTCCTTTTGATTCGCTTCTCCGAGAGATAGGATCATAATTTCCACCTTTGTAGTTGATATCGAAATATGACTTCAACGTAGATAGAAATTCGTAAGACTCTCTTGATCCTTGCTTAGATAAAACATTTGTGTCAAAGTCCTAAAACTGAAATCAGAGAAAGAGCGATACAATTGGTATCTTGAGCTTGGAAAATACTGTCCGTAGCACACCATAGTTTTTTTGACATTCATAGTAGGTAGAGGCAGAAAAATCGAGTTGTTTCATAGGAACATAACCTATAAACTGACAAAATGCACAAACAAATACCTGGATGTATAGAATCGATAATTTGACAGGCAACAGCACCTACACAGTCATATCGCGCGGGTTACAAAATTCTACCATTAGATGCATCCTCAAGGCGGACATAGTTCGTACACAGAAAATCATTTATCCACGCCAGTAATTCAGTTCGCGAAATTGAAGCTTGTTTATACATTCACTGATAGCTTCCTTTTATTCCCGTTACAACGTAGTTATTAAAAATATCCTCGGTGAGGAAGAATAGATAATAAATACAACAAATGAATGCCATTCTATAGTGCCAAAAAGAGTATTACTTTTTTATTCGATATATTTTTCACTGATATCTTGTATTTCGTTACCCTGTGATCTCCGTAACCGAGATGGACATTGAAAAAGAGGATGCTGCAATTGATGAACAATTTGGTAGGAATGTCCTATAATTGTTTTGAATAGCTCTCTTTGTTCAGCCCAACTCGAAACTGGATAATATCCACCACTTTAAGAACCTAGCTGATGTTTATCTAAGTAAGCACAATATTCCATATTCTCGCGAATCTTCTGGGTCCTGTATAAAGTACCGCTGCCCTTTCAGTGTGGAATGTAACTTTTGCATTAAAGGAGGCATTTGCAGGTCCAAGTCTCCTGGGAAGAGGGGTACTTGTTCTTTTGTGGTTTTATCGTAGGCGTTCTATCTTTGAATAAAGTTTGCTTGGAACACACTTGTGGCTGGGAGCACGTACTTTTCGTGTGCATTCTTGAATTATAGGTACCGCGAAATAAACGAATCACCAACTATCGTCCTTCTTATCAGAATCGATGTTTGTTTGTATTGTATGTCTTATTTTTAAGCTTCCTCTGCTCAGATGAGGAATGCAGAGAATGAAGTAAACGATGGCTCTTCTGAGCAATCCATTTTTCCTATAGATGTCGGGAATATGTTTTCTCTAACTTCTGGTGATTCATTCGAATCGAAGAACACTTTGGCATCTTCAAAACGAGGAGGGTCTACTCTAGAGTGGATGCGTTCAAAGCGTCCAATGTACTGTAGAAACGCCTACATGCATTATTTGGTGAAGCAGCTGGTAAAGCACAACCCCTACATTAGTCTGCAGAGCATCCTGGACGTTCTCGAGGAGAAGCATGTGGAGTACAAGACTATCTCTGTAGCTAAAGCACGGAGCGATGAGCGCAGTTTGTATATCACCTCTATGAAAGACATCGTGCCAAAGCTTCAGAGTCTGAGTATACCTTTGTTATTGTTTATCATAAGAAAATGTTATTTTAGAGACAAACAAGAGAGACGAAATGGAAGTCATCACATCAAACATTGGGGAAAAGGAGCTGCTTTCGGCTGTCTTTGTTTGTCCATTTTTCTCCCAGCAGATTCATCAAATCAGGAATCAAGTGCTCTATCTGGACTGTTCCTATTTGAAGGGAGAGGTGTCAGGTGTACTATTCCATGCTTCTGAGATTGATCCAGGACATCAGCCTGTTTTGCTTGCATATATGATAGCAGAGGAGGAGAGTATCATAAACTGGAGGCGCTTTATTGAACTGCTGGAACGATGCCATTTAGTACATCAGAATGATGAATCCATACAAGTTCTGTTGTCACTGTGCTGCATTTATGAGTCGACTCTTCCTCAACTGGAATGCATGTTTTCTGACCTGTCAGTGGGATGTTCTCCGTGGTATGTGAATGGAAATGTGCGAAGGAAAAAGAGTGTTCGGATGGATAACAGTTCGTTGCGATCTCTCTTTTTCCGCTGCGTATTTTCGTTAGGAGATGAATCGCATACATATATCAACCGATTAATAAATGAAAAGAGTGAACTGGTTGAAGAGTTACGACATTTAGGAAAGTGGAATCGTAATTGTTTTCAAGTCCATTCGAATATGACTCATTCACTGTGTGTAAGCCATGTAGAGCATGATTTACTGGAGAGTCAGTCACTCCAATATCTGATGATTGATGATCTACTGATGGGGTTGTATTACTTTCAGTGTCTCGACTGTGAAGAGCGAAAGCAACTGTACTCTCGTTATGAACCTCAAGATTTGACTCCATACTATCACCACATCATTCTGGATTATGCAAGATATAAAGATGAGTATCTGATTGATGGAAGAAATCCATGTACTGTTATTTGTACAGTGGATGCTGTTCAGCACAGATTTGTGGTTAATTTTGATGAAGGGACCTGTTCTTGTGGAGTGTGGGAGGAAATACAGTTTCCTTGTCTTCATTGCTGGATTGCTATGAAACATCAAGGTCTTTCTCTACAGAGTGTAGATCATGATATGCATACAATTAGTACAGCATTGTTGACTTGTCCTGAGACTCACATTCCGCTTTTCCCACATCATGTCTTAACGCAAATTGCTTACTATAAGCATAGTGTCCAAAGATCTGATAGGGATGACTTACCAGAGATGCTTGCTCAGCCTACAATTCTACCTCTGAATGTGGATGATGTACTATTAAATGAAGATAAAAACCTAGTATCACTTTAGACTGTTTGTTAACAAATATAATATTGAGTCCAAACTCGGATTGTGTGGTCATATGAACAGGTAAATAGAAGAGGTTTGATATCATTCAAATAGAACATGTTTCGTACCAGCTTTGTATGCCCGTTCAGCACATCCACTTCTTTTCCGGAATACAATGAAAAAACGCGCACTGTATTATCTGAGCAAGTCAAAAGAACTCTCTGTTCTCTTGCATCAACTGCGAGTGATCCCATATAATAGGAGTCTGAGAGCATAGAGCTAACGTAAAGATTCTGAACGTGTTCATTCGATTCATAGGGGAAGACAACTACGTTGCTCTTGTCAGTGAGACACACAACATATTTCTCATCACTCATCAACACTATATCAATTATGCAGAACGAGACATGAAGATCCCAGTCATGTCGATTGATGCTCACTTCTTTTCTGGTCTGTGTCGCCAAATCTACATATGTGATGTACGGCTTATTTCGTTCTGCGAGAATGACAACGTTATGCTTAGGCGCAAGAGCAATTCCATCCACTGTATACTCGAAATAGTAGCGGAAATGCTCGTTCAACGAACCATCTCCCATGACATCCCAGACACCAACAGTATTGTCATAGCTTGTGCTTAAAACGATTTGCATTGCATCACTGCTTTTAAGTCGAAGAATCGCCTTATCGTGAATCTTTTTATCATACATCTTCTACGCATGAACAAGACCATGAACAAATACTTCTAGTTTCTTGACAATGAGATGATCTGAATCGATTCTAAATGCGTGGATAGTTCCATCCATA
This sequence comes from Blastocystis sp. subtype 9, assembly GCA_000963465.1. Taxonomy (NCBI): domain Eukaryota; class Bigyra; order Opalinata; family Blastocystidae; genus Blastocystis; species Blastocystis sp. subtype 9. The sequence goes on from JZRO01000291.1 coordinate 22,877, forward strand.
CATCCTGCGATAAGAAAACGTGCATCACATATAAGGGCAAGCGAACAACAAGGAGCAGACAGGTACACTTCTGTAACAATAGACAGATCGTCAAGAGAGAAACAAACGAGTCGCTTCGTGACATCTGTCGAAAATACAAAATTTGAGTTAGAAGTCCATGGAACAATGCTCAGTACGTTTCCAGTATGGATTGTACTGATGATTTGAGTATTACGAAAAGGTTTTTTCTCTGTTTCTGGAGAAAAAACCAATGCTTTAAATCTTTCCGCTTCTTCGGATGCTGTCTCATTTGGTTCATCCTTTTCACTTATAAAACCGTCGTAGGCCGCACGGAGCTGTTCCTTCAGAGAATCATTGTATTCTTTCAGCTGCTTAAGCTATTGCTAATGACCTCATATTGTAGTAAACCTGAAATCTACATGACTCCTTGTATTTATCTAGCATGTTCTGTAGGGAAGTAACTTGCTCTTCTAATTCTGTCACTCGCTTTCGGAGTGATTCATTTTCACTTTTCAAACTCTCTTCCATACAAGATGACAATGCGAAGAGATTCTACTGAACATTCTGGATAATGTTATTTCATGGTGGATACAGGAGACTGTAACTTTGGGGATTAAGTTTGGGATTTATGAATATCCTTTGCTGGTTAATGAGCAGTAACTATTATAGTATTCGGATGTACCAGTATCCAAACACTACGTTCTGTTATCAGACGCCTCAGTATGGACCTCCAACCTATGTTCCCTGCGTGTTCTGTCACTCAACGATTCCTTCCGCATCAATGGCAGCTCATTTAGCGCAGTGTCCCAATGCCCGTGCAGCAGCTCCTCCAACGTCTGTGAACACTCCTTTTGGCTCGACACAATCTGTGCAGTATCGTCGTGTTGTTCGTGTTGAACGCAAAACTATCAACGAAAGAGATATTCAGCCGATTCCACTCCAGCCGAATCCATCTATGCCCATTCAGCAGACTCATCACATAGGACTTCCGTGGAACAACGGGGTTCCTGAATGGGCGCTCGAAGATATTGGAAGTCAGCCTGTGCAATCAACCGCTTCTTCTGTTCAGAAACCTCTTCCTGTTCCTCAGAAACCACTTCCTGTTCCTCAAAAGCCTCTGCCTGCAATACCTCAGCGTGCTTCCTACCAACAGCAGAACTATCAGTCGACTTCTGTCCAAGGAGATGTCCGAAATGGGTCTAATGGGCAACAGAGAGCAATTCCAGTGACAAATCAACAACAAGGAGCGCCTATTCAGATGCAGAGAACACAGACACAGAGAATACAGACTGTACAACAAGTACAGAAGCCTACACAGCCTGTCCCTATGCAGCGCCCAGTTCAGTCTGTTCAACAACCTGCTCAACCAGTACAGCAACCTGTTCAACCTATGCAACGACCTGTCCAGCCTTCTCAACCTATGCAGCAGCGTACTCAGCCTATGCAACAACCTGTTCAGCAGCCTGTTCAACGATCTGCCCAGCCTGTTCAACCTATGCAACGACCTGTTCAACCAGTACAGCAACCAGTACAACGATCTGTTCAACCTGTTCAACCTGCTCAACGACCTGTTCAACAATCGATGCAACACGTTCAGAGACCAGTTCAACAACCAGTTCAACCTGCCCAACAACCCTACACTATTCAGAAGCAAGTACAAACTACTCGACAGACTTGTCAGCAACCGTTATCAACTACACAGACACAGACACAAACAAAACAGCAGAACACTCAACCAGTTGGAGAGGTTGAAACTATCAATCCAGGTTCACTTTCTGATCGGATAAAGATGTTTGAATCCAAAATGCCTCAAAAATCATCTACTCCAAAACCACAACCTAGACAGCAGGTGCAAGCGAAACAGCCTATTCAACCTCCCAGACAAGTGGACCCAATTCCTCAGACATCTATGCAATCTCAGACCTCCACCTTTGATTCACGAAATAAGACCACTCCCACTCCATCCAACACTTATCAACCTACAAGTGCTGCTAACGATCCTCAGCCATCACTCATGGAACGAAAGGCTTTTCTTGAGAATGCATTTAGGAATCAGTCAGCTCCAATCCCTGCATCGGCTCCAGCATCAACACCAGCAGCTCCAGTAGTAACAACCGCCCAAGACATCGATCATTTTGAGAAGAAGACAGAAGGTAATGCGCATCCGAACAAGTTGAAAATACCTGCAACTGCTCCTGGTCAATTGTCTCTAGCAGAAATGCTTCAGAAGAGACAGGGGAATGGTCCTCCCTCCCAGCCAACACAGTCTGACACCATTACTCGATATGAGAAGGCAGACTACCATGTAGCTCCCAAGCCCCTCACAGCACCAGCACCTGCTCCAGGACAGAAGTCGCTTCAGGAGATAATGGCTCAACGAACGGAGACTCGGATCACTGATGGAGACAGCCATGAGGTGTATCAGCAGCAGACGCAGACGCTTAGCCAGACAATAATGACCTCAGCTCCTCTCCCGGAAGAAACTACTGTTCCGTCAAGTCCTACAATCACCTTTGAGGACCAGAACCTGCAGGCCATGCAAGAGCCTGCTGCATCGCAGCCACTCTACACTGCCAGTGGAGTTTTCATCGTTGAGCTGTCGAAGGATGACATGAAGCTGGTTTTTTCTGGAGATTCTGCCCTTCCTTTCAATGGGTATACAAATGCAGTAATGTGTATCTATCCGGATCAGATCTGTCTCTACTATTACGATGAATCAAGCTCCAGTTATCAGTTTATCGTTGGGGTGGGTGAGTGAAGTCACTTGTAGAAGAACATGGCAAGAGTTTCTTGTGTTAACACTCGTTTGGATCGCATCTTAGCCGTAACTAATTCCACACACTACGGAATTCTGATCATGGATAAAGTACAACAGTTGCTTGTTTATTTTCTCCCTCACTTCTAGAGGAATCACAAGTGTATGGTTCGACACATCAGATGAACGTGACTCTGTATTCGATATGCTTTCTTGCTCTGTTTGTAACAAACAAAAAACCATTCATATATTATCCAAAATCAATTGCTGTCTACAATCCTCTAAAGGAGTTCGTTGGGGACGTGGTGAGGAATCTGAGGCTAAGAAAGACGAACAACGACATACAAAGAATATACCTCCGTTCATTTCCTTTGTCACAGGAATCTGACAAGCAAGGCGAGAGCTATTCGTCACATAGAAAAACTGTCGAAACCGAGATGTCTTGCCAATAGGAATCTTCTCAATAAACTCTTGCTCTTCAGGTGACGGTTTCTCAAGCAGAGGTGAAAGCTCAATCGAAGGAACCACATGACAGAATGAACAAGAAGGACCTAAACGATCAACGCGATAAAGTAAGATCTAACCCTCTCCGAAGGTCTCTTCAGTCCAGTTATCTGTTCTCTTTACAGCTCTGGGCAAGCCAGCTCCATGGCAGTCACCTACACAAAATCAGGCGTAGAAAGAATAAAACCAACCACAAAGAGGAAGATCATACGCCTCTGCAGTTTCAAGGACAGTGTCACCAATTCTAGCTTTCACAGTCCTCGATTCACCTTTAGGAGTAATGAAAGTGAGATCAATTCTAAAATAATAACACAAACAAACTAGAAACGTATTCTCTACAGCAGCACTCGTCCAACTAATCGAACGACCGATGCCTATTGAATTAGGAAGAGGCTGACAATACCAACAAGTACTGACTGTCTTGGGAACGGAAGTACAAATTCTTTTCAAAGCGAACATTGGTATCACAACAATACACAAGATTGTTGAGAAAAGCAAATCGTTCAGGATCAGAACTCAAACCGCGGGAATTCGCCTACTTATAGTTCATGTTCTAAAACGATATAAAAAGGATAATAAATAGTTAGCAAGGAAAGATGAGCCTAATAAATGAATCATATCCAACAAACAAAGAACACATTATATGACTGATGCGAGTCAAAACTTGTTTCAATTGATGGGTCACCTGATAGCGAGAAAGATCCAGTTGCTTCTAAAGAGGAATTACTAGGGGACCGGAAAAAATCACGTTGCTGGTTAGGAATATCACGAAAATAGCTGATATTCTTTATTGGCGCTGGAATCATATGGGAATTGCAGTAATATGGATAACAAACGACTTTTGCTACATAGACACCATTGTAATCAGATGGTATAGTTGATAAAGAGAAATCCTGTAAAGATGGGAAAGTAGCACCACCGTACTTTCCCTGGAAATAGGCAAGTGACTGTTTTTTTAAATGTTTCTTCGCCTGAAAATCAGTAAAAACCGATTTACGAAATAGTCGTTCATTCCCTAAGATTAAGCGTGATATTCGACACAAACGTTCTTTTACCATTGCACACATTGAACAAATGGATTTTAGCTCTCCTGTTTTCACATCCAAGAAACACTTCTCATTTAGCATCATTTTACATGATCTGCAATAGAACGTCACCGGAGATTTACCATCCATTCGATCCATGAATTCAAATAATGATAAAAACAGTGTCGTAGTTACACGGTTTTGATTGGTCTATTCGATTCATAGTAAACACACCAGTTACTTTGGCATACACACTTTTCCCGCGATGACTCCATTCTTCGAATTCCATTAAACACACTCCCTACTGTTCACTACGTTGAACATTTGTAATAAACAAACAAATTCAGCCAACAATTAATACAGCATACCAAGAACCTGATAGTAGTAAACGTACTTTTCAAAAAGACGCTCATTACTGGAAATAACCCGCAACTATCATTTTCAATCAGAAACAAACACCCACTTTATTATTACATACTAAGCGGCTTTCAACCATGCGCAACTGTATCTGTAGACCTTCAACGAGCTGGATCAGGTAGTCTCTGCTCTGTTGCTTGAGGAGAGGGAGAGGCATCAGCCAATCATCCTCAACAAAGTAATCAGAGTAGTTCACCCTGGGAAGTGAAGAGTAGCGGCACCAGCAGCAGGAAAGCCGTTTTTTCGGAACTTCTGATATAACGCCAGATGTACATGTCTCGTAGACATATTGATAGTTTCGCCTTCGGATCGCAGCCTGGAGAAGTAGAGCGCTCAGCGCCTCTTCCCCCGCCTGCAGTTTGCCGAGGGCGCTCTTGGCGTGGGCGTTGTACACCGTGTGTTGTTCCTGCTCCACGTTGGCGCAGCGCACCCTCAGCTCGCGAGAGCGAGGGATTCTCAGCAGCCGCCTCACCTCGGGTGCCGCAGAAGGGTCTGCGACGCCCTCCGGAGGGAACATGGGCTGCGAGGAGTACTCGAGGAAGGGCTCGTAGCGCAGACGCTTCTCTCGGAGGGCGTCGAGACTCGCCAGAGCTGCGCGGCAGGACTAGTGGAGACGGGAGCACGGAAGCTACCTGCGCACCGAGGAGCGACTGGATCTCGGCGTCCGACGCGGAGACGGCGGCGCTCAGAAGACACCGCAGCTGATGCGCGCTGAGCGACGACGGCGACGGACGCGCGAACAGCGAGTGCGGACAGGCAGCAGCGGACGCGTCGCTCAGCTACATCGGAGAGAGAGACTAGCGACACCTGGAAGAGCCAGCGCTTGTTGTCGAGAAGCAGCGTCAGAAGCACTCCGATCTACGCGTCACTCAACGACCTCTCCACCACCTCGTCGAAACCTCGCTTGTGCACCACCGACAAGAAGGTCCCGTGGAGGGGACGGCAGATGGCGAAGCCGATGGTGGAGATGATGTCGGGGAAGAACGCCCCCTCCTCCTCCAACTCGGCTCCAGAACCAGGGTTTCGCTCGGTGGCGTCAAAACGGAGATCCGGAAACAAAACGATGTTGATGGCCAAGACAACAGCCTCCAGAAGCGAACGATCTCTGAGATAACAGATGCAAACAATGATTACAATTCCGGAAGTTTCATGATAAGGATGCAGACGAGTTCTAACGATATTGTACGATCTACAGAGTCATGCCGAGTTACATTCAAGCAACTGTGAACTAATTCAAAAGGAATGAGAGGTCTTGATAGACTACGAAGACAGTATAAAAGTGTATTCCAGACGAGAACATTGTCATCACAACTGGAAATAACACCCTCTTCATTATCTTGAAATGAGCTTGTTTGATTTGAAAAATACGTATAATTCTGTACACAAGAGATTGATACTCTCCACACGGAATGGACACAGTGACATTTGGACCCAGAGGTTCTAGAGGGTCGATATGACGCAGAAAATAATACCAAGCTCTATAATTCTGCTTGAACATTCATATATGACTCTTCGACAGAGAGAGTCGTCCATTCAAAAACAAAATGATGAACCCCTCAGAGCGCCTTGACACTTCATTATCTAGCAAGATTTGTCAAATAGAGTCATAATCTATTATCGAACGAGTCAAACATATGTTTGGATTCCTCAGAACTCGATCACTCTTTCGTTCTGTTGTTTCTGTGAAACAAATTGTAAATTTCTCCGTAATTCGTACAGTATGTCCAATCAAACGAATAGAAGGTTCCAGTTTGCTTCTTTTCCGGTCATTCTCACTGGGCAACAATCAAGCATGATAAAGCGGACAAAGACATCAAAAAGTCAAATCTCTACGCGAAACTCTCAAAGAGTATTTCCTGTGCTGTGCAACAAGGAGGCTCAGACCCCTGTACGGATTAAATGGATGAATCACCCTTAGCAACGAATCTAAAGCTCGAGGCTGCCATTTCTGCTGCACGCGCTGCAAGTATGCCTAAGGAGAACATCGAGCGTGCATTGAATGGAAAGAATATCGGTAGAGATTGTTCTGTGAGTCAATCGTAGATGCGAGTAAGCTCCAGTCCATCACGTACGAGGGTTTTGGTCCTGGCAGTTGTGCGATCATCGTAGAGTGTCTGACGGACAACAAGAAGCGCACGGTGTCAGAAATCCGGCATATTTTCACAAAGGGGATGGGGAGTCTGGGGACGATCGGCAGCGCGTCGTTTCTGTTTAAGTACATGGGAACACTCACCGTGGGGACGATTTCTCTGCGTTATGTGTAGTTTCCGAGAGATGAGAATCAGGATCGCATCTTCGAGCTGGCGTTGGAGGCAGGTGCTGAGGATGTCGTGGAAAACGAGGACGAAAACACGGTGGTCGTGCAGTGCGCACCGAACCAGCTTCACGCCGTGAAAGAGGCGTTCCGGAGGGAGAATTTGGAGGGAAAGATGGCTCTCACCTACATACCGATGGTCACAGCATGGACGCTCAATCACACATAGGAGACCGTGGAGGTGGAGGATCCGGCCAAGCAGGAAAACATCACCTGGATCCTACAACAGTTGGACGATCATCCCGATGTCCAGAATGTATTTCATAATCTAGCGTGATACCTGAGTCTTTTTTATTGTTTGTTCAAATCATTTTGTGTCTGTTTAGCATTTAGTTCCTTCTAGTTCCTCTTTTTCGCTATAGCATTTCTGAAACGAAGGAAATGGACAGTTCTTCCGGATTGCAACAGTCTGCCAAAGATGCCCAACTGCTTTTGGATACTCTGTCCTCTTTAGGAGAGTACTTGATTAGAGGCAATAATGGCCAGAAACGAGATACGTTGCATGGAACGGATTCCAAGCAAGTAATTCCTGATATGAATAACTCAGCGATTGAAGCAACAAATTTGATTTTATCTTTGAAAAATAGCCATATAGTGAGAGAAATGTTGGTCTAAAACCTAGAAGTCATTGAACAATTCCCAGGATGATAACACGGGTAATTCTAATACACGAAGGGGTCAAAAGAGAACTAGAGGTCGGAATGCAAGACGTGCGCGACGTGTTTCAGGTCTGGGGAACTGGGAGGAAAATCAGTCTTCTGCTGATTCTACTGCAAGCAGAAAGTCTCGCCAGTCATCGCGAAATAGAATCCGGGGTTCTCGTTTCCATTTGCTTGTAGTGTTACATAGAGTACGATGAGGACGTCCATCCTCAGGATGTGCGAGAAGATGTTCGTGATCATCGGAGTTTCAATCATCTTGTTCATCCCCACGTATCTTCCTCCTTATCTGTAACACGCAGAATAGCGTCTACCGCGACTCCGAGTTGGAGAGTGTGGAGGGGAGCAGAGTGGCCCAGCCGAACCAGGTGATTATTAGCCGTTTGCTCTACGAAAAGCTGATCTCCCACCTGCACGCCTCCACAGAGGACGAGCCGCGCGTGGACACTCTCTGCTGCGCAGATTCTCTGATGTCATCGAAGTCATGTACGAGCGATGCATCCACTCCATCTTAGCCTCCGAAACCAGGACAAATGCTGTGCATGCGGCTGCAGGCCAGAAGACAACTGTAAACACCAGGCATGTGCTCCCACGCCCGAAGTACAGCAACATGAATGTCATCGGAATCCCCACCGTCCTCCCGACGCGGCCAAAGGCTCCGTGCACACTGGAGGGAGCTGTGTTCGTCCCGTTCTCGAAACAGGCATTTCCCACTGTAACCCAGCTGAACAAACCGCCTGTGGTCGTAAAATCGAGGAATGTTGGATACACTTATTTGTCCTACTTGTACTAATTTGAGACTTTTGTTTGTTTCAAAAAATGTTACGTTTGAAGGTGCTCCTTCCTGCAGTAATAGCTGGAATCCGAGCTCCTCCTCTGCCTGTGATTCAGCGTACATTCGGCCATCAAAGACTCCGTCGATGTCTCTCTCATCTCTGATTTTTAGAGAACATAGACCCTTCTCTATGGAAATCGCTAGAGAAAGTTCCCATTGCAGAAAGTTACAGGGAGAAAGAGTATGCCCGACGTCGAGAAGCAATTGAAGATGATGATAGTGATGAAGAAGACATGGAAGTGATCGAGTGGAATGAAAATACGCTTCCTGAAGATATTATGGATGGAGAAGATCTGGAAGAGTATTATAGAGCAGCAAGGCAATATATTCACAAGGATAATAGCAGCACTGAAAAGGAGCAGATGCAGCAGTTGCAAGAACTATCCAAATTATGTAACATCAACCCTCATGACTTCCCTGGTTACAAAACATTTTTTCAAGACAAAAACAGTTTTGATGACGGTCTTTCGGATGATCTTCAGAATAAATATAGATATTATGACTCTATTCTTGAGTCTCATCCTGAATTGATGAAGGAGTTCGCTTTATGGAATCAAAATCTGGAAGAGGTGTCAAAGCTAAACGTTAAGACAATGTCTGATACCGAATTTCATAGACGAACTGCTTGTCCCATGTCTATTCTCTCTGTTGTGGATGATCAGCACAAGCATTTGTTTCAGTTGCAGAAAAGTGATTTTATTAAGATTTCTCCCTCCAAACCAATTTCTCAGGCGGTCGAGGTAAAGAAGGCCACTAGTAGGAAAAAAGTGGAAGAAAAACCAGCTCCAGTCAACATGACTTATCTACAAAGTAGAATTGCGAATACTATTGGAATTGTATTTGAGTCGATGTGGAAGGTAGATGCTCCTGTCTCAGTGACATATGTAAGCAACAGTAACAAGCTGCATGATATTTTTGTGTATCTGAAGTTTGCTGATGGGATCGATTCAGAGGGAAGGAAGACAGTTAGCACACTCCTAGAAAGTAAAAAACCGTTGCTTGCCGACCTACTGCAGATTATCCTCAAAATACCAGTACACCTTTTGTTTTTATGTCATTGTAGGAAAAACCAAATTTGGTTATTCGCTTTACAAATGATTGAGTTGTTTGTTCCAGACACTTATCTGAGACTTTAGTTTTTGGCGGGAAGTCAGAATTGTTTTGAGTATGAATGGGTCCGATATTCTTTATGAAATTCAAACTCAAATTGCCTCCTGCAGTAGTCCCATCGAAATTGGGGAGTACTGGCACTTCCATGACGTTTTTGTCCAGAATCTAGAGAATCGATTGTTTTCCCCTTCTTCTATTATTGCTATGAACATAGCATTGGTTAAAAAGTTGTCTCATAATGAACGCTTTCTGTATATTCCTGCTTCATACAAATTGGAGGACTCCTTGATTTCCTTTTATGGAGAGCTTCGTACTGAACGAGATATTTCCAGCTATTTGCAAGCTATGTTTGAGTTGTTGAGGGAATACGGCCAAGTATTCTGGTTCCCTCTACCTATGGTTCATCGGGTTCTTACATTTTTCAGTACGATACTTCCGTGGATTCGACAGCAATGCAGCGGTGATGATCTCAGAACCGTATATTTTACTCTTGTCTTTTTGTTTGTAGAGCTGCCAGTCTGTTTTTGTCGAAGTTGTCCAAGCAATTCAACTTGTTGTAACTTCTTCCGAAAAACTGGCTCCGATTCTTGAAGACAGAGAAGCTTCTATTGTTCAGAGTTATGACGTTTCGTCGATTCGCTCTGCTTTGATCCTTGGACTGCTTTCTGTGGATTCAGTTATAGATAACGAGATTCCCTATCTCACGACGATATGGAAGACTTCTATTCGTACCGCAGTGACAGATACTGCGGGTCTCGAGAGCAGCATCCACGAGTCGATTCTCTCCCATTTCACTCAGCGCATGAAGTGGATCGTCTCTCGACTGACGTCCTCACTGCAATCACCTACAGATTCGATCAATGCTGGGTTTCCAAAGTTCTTTCTTGGTCTGTACCTCGTGTATGCTCGTTCGAAGCAAGCGTCTGTTGTTTCGACGTCGCACTTTGCATCGTTTCTGGATTCCTTGCTTTGTCTCGGTGATGCCTCGCTTCCAGCACATTGGATCGGCTTGTCTTCGTCGCAATCCACGCAGCTAACTGACTCGATACAATCCATAGTCGATAACTGCATCAAGTCGATAGTCCGCCTTGCTCTCCAATCGCAGCAGACTGATGCATTGCTGAGTGTTCTGAATTCCTCCTCGTCACATCCATTCTCTCGTTTCCAGATGTTTTTAGCGATCGAGCAAACAACCAAGGGGTCAGCGATACCGACGATCCTTGACGTTGCACAGGATGCGTCGTTTTCGCTGCTGATGACTTCGCCTCAGCCTATGATTGACTTGATTCACAGTCTATTTATAACTCTCCCTGCATCCCAGCAGGCTGATGCACTGCATCAAATCTGCTGGGCAGCCGTTTTGGGAGACAAGTTTATGCATCGTATTGTAACTAGAATTCTGCAGACTTTGATGTCCGATGGGAAGATCACGTACACACCCCATCTTCAAGTTCCTCTTTCTGTAGAGGAGACTTCGCGTGGCTATTTGGAATTTCTTTTGGAATACTCGTTTCTTTTGATTGCGATTCAGATCAGAACTGATGTCGCTCCATTTCAAATCGTATCGATTTCTGATATTTTTGGAGGATGTCTGCGAATTACGAGTGTAGACAATCAGAGCAAGTGGATTCACTTTTTATTGCAGGGCTGGGAATCTCCCAATCCTACCTTGAGTGGGATCTTTGGAATGATTCTTGCGGGTCTGGAATGGAAGGAACTGAAGTAGCGGAATGACCATCTCTTAATCATAGTGATCGGATGATAAAGCAGAAAGTTTCTGGCATGCTTGCAATTCTCACAAAACAGCTTAAATCAGGCAAAGGACTTCAGATATGGTGTGTCGAACGAGTATTACACGGGATTCGGACTCATTTCACTGGAAAAGAGATGGTTGAATCGCTATGGCAATGCGCCTTGTCTCTCTTCAGCTCTGCAGATTCACCATTTACTCGTTTAGCTCTTCTGAGGATTACACAGCGACTCCTTCCACTTGGAATTTCACCCACGAAGCTTTCAGAGTATCTGAAAATCGTTGTGGATCAGCAGCCCTATTTTGGGGGCGAATGGAAAGATGAGTGGTGTGTGGTGACAGCACAGATCCTTGCTAGTGCAGCAGGGATGATGATTCCGCGAAGAGATCTGGCAGCGATCGAATCAAGCTGTAGCTTTTTGCTGGATCAAGTGTTGAGGGCAGATGATGAAGTAGTCTCTTTAGCTATCCATTCCATCGTGGCGTTTATCAAGTATATAGAAAGGGGAGTATGAGATGTAGTACATTCGCTGGAGACTCGAAACATCTCCTGAGAAACGAAGACCAGAAGAATAGACTGACCACTCTTCTGAACCGACTGAAGGAGCCAGCTGTCAGAAGAATCAGCGTGAGGAGTAGAAAGGAGCTTAGGAAGAAGAGGGGAGAACAGATCAAGAGTCTGGCAAAGGAGGACGATTCGCTAAGTTCTGTGTTGAAGGGTCTAGAGGGGTTGTTTGAAGAGCTGAAAGGACTCTTGCCACAGTCTGAGTCAGAGAAGCAGCATCTCTGCGTTTCGAAGAATGTTTTGGAAGAGTGGAAACATACTATTGATTTACTTTTGTAATCTAGTTGTGTTTGTTAAGAACGGATGGAAGGTGATGGGAGCGTAAGATCTTCACTGTCCCAGCAAGTTACTGATGGAACTCTCACTTTACACTTTGATACTCGTTGTGCAAATCACCCAGATGCTGGAGACATGGAGATCCGTGTAAGAGCGAAAAACAAGACAGATGTAGAACACACTGGGGAGCAGGTTTGGATTGGATCGATCCTAGTAGGTGAATATCTGGTCGATCTGATGCTAACAAATAAAATACCAAATCCATCAGAATTGACAGTCTTGGAATTGGGAAGTGGAACAGGTGTTTTATCGATCCTGCTTAGCTACTATGTGAAGAGAATCGTGTCAACAGATTATTCAAGAGAACTGATTCTTCTGGAACAAGTTGCAGTATCTTGTATCTACGAACTAGGAAAACTATTCGAAGCAAATAAATCGTCGTAACAACATTGAATATTTTGTTCTCGATTTGTTGGCTGAGAACGCACTTACTGCTGTTCCTCTTGATAAGGATCCTATTGATATTGTCGTGGCTGGTGATATTATATTTGATGAGATCTTGACAGAGAATCTATGCCATGTAATGACTTTGTTTATATACGAGGTAGTATCTGCGTTACATACTACCAAAGAATAATTGTTTCTGCATTATCGGAGGAGAATACAGATTTAATTTCGTTATGCAGGAAGGTAGATTAGTGGATTATGTGTTTTCTTTCTCGTTTTGTAATGTATAGGAATTCGAACGCCTTCTAGAGTTTGTTTGTTTCCGTTCAGCATGCTGGGAATGCTGCAGCAAGGAAGCAAGGCCCAAGGGACGTTGCTCGCCTCACAATCGTTGTTGCTGTGGTCGGTCACTTGTTGCTCGATTCGTTGACATCCAATCGATTCCAGAGCGTTGCAGAGAGACGAGCCACTCAGAAGGTCTCTACCTGTGTCTAGTTTCTCCCGTGTATGAATGATTTATTTGTTGTCAACAGACATAACACAGACAGAAATAAGACCTAGTATTCTTGATTTCCATACTACTCATCAACTAAGTACCACATCCACTACATAATACGTCTGGTCCTGCAAGTGATAGAATCCAGAAGACTTTGCATTTGCTCCTTCTAGAGACACTACAGATGATGAACGATTCGTACAGCCACGCTCTGCAGTCACGTCATAACTCTTGTCGTCGTTCACCTTCAAATCGAGGATTCCCTTCACGATCTGACCCACGTTGACCGCGATGGGCTGTTCGAAGCAAAACCTGCACTGATACCAATGAGTGCCCGAGGAATAGGGAGCCGTTGATAGAATCACTTCAGCAGAAGTTCCTTTGAATGCCACGTCAAACCAGCAAGCGAGGCCGTGCAAGAGCGCTACAGTTAACGGAGAGAGAAGAGTGGACAAGTGATGGTGATGCAAAACTGCAGAGGTATTTGAATGTGGTGCAATGACTCCACGCTGTCCTTCTGGAAGTCGATCTGGTGAGTGCACGTCGTAGCCGTGATGAGAGTGTCTGTCGGGATGTAGCCAACTACGGGCTGATTGAAAACCTCTCGCTGTGCATCATCTTTGAGTGTCGAAATGTCAAACCCATAGAAGTCATCCTGGTTCCAGAATGTGGACCTACTCTTCATTTCCTTATACAAACTGTCGTCCGAAAAAACGGAGACAAACATTGTCCCAGTCGAAGGGTACATCAAACCGTTGGGCTTCAAAAAGCGGTCGCGAGCGATGATGTAACTTTCCAGCATACGCTCGTGAACAAGGAAAAATCCCATCGGCTCAGAAATGATCAGATCCACTTTTTCCGGAATCTCAACCTCTTCAACCTTCCCCAGAATCACTTCGATGATGCCTTCAAATCCATTTGCTTTCACCAAGCGGCGTGCATAGCGGACCATCCCGCTGCATTCGACAGCATACACCTTTTTTGCTCCAGCTTGAGCCGCAAAGAGAGACAATATTCCAGATCCAGTCCCTACGTCGAGAACAACCTTCCCTTCAAAATCCGATACATTGTAGGACACAGCATTATAGTATGTACCAGTACGAATACTATCTTGCAACATGTTTTGTTGGTGTGCAAGCTGTCCATAGTATCTATAGAATGGATGTTCCTTTTCGGCCACAGCTACCTCCCCTTGCTCCATAGCAAAAAATGTGTTATCTGATGATTCTTGGAATTCCATTTGTTATCAGCTACTAAACTCTCAGCAGGTAATCTGCTATATCACTGCAGTTCAAACATCATCGGATACAGAAGTTAGTCTAACAAGTTCTGTAATTCTAACAATCATTCATTCTCTGTTTTTCATTTGCTATCGATTTTATGCAAGGTGCTGATTTGGAAAAGCAGCTCAGCTACTATTTGGATAGTGTCAGTTTGAAGTAAAGTAGTGAAGTGTAGTTTGAGCAAGCAAAAACTACAGGAAATTTTCAGCTGCAGCTGCAGTCTCTTGATAATATTATTTCAACTTTGAACTCTCTCATTAATATATCACCTCTTCCTTTGTAGTGCAACTAGCTTTTTTCTTATTCAAAGACGTGAAAAGTACAAGCGGGCCATGGTCAACCCGATCCAACGAAGAAATGAGCTGCTAAGTAAAATCCAGTCACAAAATCAGTTCTCATCTCTTCCTACTATAGACAATTGCCGAGTGGCGACGATAGTACCAGTTGCGATAAGCCCTCAGTTTCAAACTTGTTAGCGAGCTGTTGTCTTGTCATATTTAGCATCATTTCCCAAGCCACCGACACTGCTGTCATCACCTGTTAGTGTCGTATCGGAGCCGGAGCCTGTATCAGTCAAGAAGAAGGAGTCATACATTGACCGTCCACTTTCACAGAATGAGCGATACATCATTATGAACACTTCTGTGATCAATGGAATAGAGTTTTTCCCGTGGTTTGACTCGGATGCAAACGATTTTGACACCTCACATCCATTTCAGGATCCCTATGACTATGAACTTCCTAACAAATTCAGAGAAAAGGGATGCTACTTTTCGGATCCTGTGTCCGCCTTCGGCAATATATGCATTATCAACTGGCCATTGAATCCATTTTGCGTTCGTCAGGTATGGCTTTTGAGGTAATTGACATCTAGAACTCTGTATCCGATTGTACGATTATCTCTTCTGCAATCTCTTGTGCGAATTATGAAATGCGCTTTAATAAACCCCTCATCTCGGGTATTATTTTTCCTCAGGTCAATGGACGTCCCGTAGTAAACATTGGTGGGAAGTACTACATAAAACTCTATTTTAATGGTATTCCTCGACGTGTTACAATCGATCATCGGGTGCTTGTGAAGCCTAACAGAAGTCCTGCTTGCACTTATTCCAGTAATCGTGGCGAACTGTGGCCGATTCTGATAGAGAAGGCATTTTTGAAGGCACACGGTGGTTATGGCTACGATGGTGGGAATGGAGGCCAAGACACCTACATCTTAACTGGATGGATTCCTGAAAATATCGTTTTTTCGGATGATATGGAAGTGCCAATAGATGAGATATGGAGGAAGATACATGGAGCATTTAAGTGATCGATATTTCAGTGGATGACTTCTAGTAATGGAGATTGTATTATCACCGCAGGAACGATTGCTTTGGGGTCCGATTCTGAAGATGTGATTGGTCTCGCAGAGAATCATTGCTACTGTGTCTGTCGTGTAGAGTTCTTGATTTTGGTTAATGGTAGATGGAGGAGATTGATGGGAATCGTTTGCTGCAACTACGCAATCCTTGGGGACATATTTCTTGGAAAGGAAAGTTCTGCTATCAAGATCAGAATAGCTGGACTCCTAGAGTTCGTGTAATGTAAGAGAGAATGAAGTGAAATGTAGGCACTGTGTCCTGATTATGACTATCGTGTATCTCATCCTGACTATGATGACGGACTGTTTTGGATGGAATTTCATGACTTTACTCGTTATTTCCGAGGTTTGTACGCCTAGTTGCTTCTGTAAATCATAGCAATGTGAATTGGTCCCCTATTATTCTCAATAAATCACTCACATTCCATAATTCATACACTAATATCTATCAGGGCATCACTTCTGATACGATCAATATGAGTGAATGTCCTCAATATGTGATCGAAATGGACAATCCGCTCTCGCATCCGATGCCGTTGTATGTGATGTTGTCTAGACATTACACTCAATATTCGCAACTTTTAGGAGATGAGAATCAACGCATTTTGGTATGCATTCAACTCTTCGAATTGAACGAGCCGAAGCTAGTTGTTAAGAATTCAGATGCTCTTTCTTCTGTGAAAAAAGAGATTACATATACAAATGTCCCTTATAATCTTTGTAAGGTTAGCGTACCAACTGGGCACCACATTTATTCTGCAGTTGTTCTGACTTTAAAAGAAGCTCCTGCGAATAACAAGCGCTTCGATTTCACGATTCAATTTCGATACCATTCATCGGTGCAGGGAGTTGTCAAGCAAATCGGTGACTACCCACAGTATCACTTTGTTACACGAGTAGGAGGAGAATGGAAAGGAGTGAATGCCTGTGGTCGAATGTCGCAAGGGAGCTATGAGAATAACCCTATGTATTTCTTCACACTGTTCCAGAATGTGACAATAAACCTGCGTCTTGAAGCCATTTACAACGAAACTATTGGGTTAAATCTGCGTTTGTGGAAAAAGGAAGATGTTCTGAATGGGGAGTATCGAATCACAACCAGCATTGCCAACTCTGGAGATTACAGACAAGGAGTTTGTTGCTTACAGACTATGTTAATGGCTGGAGAGTATGTGATTGTGGCTTCTACATATCCTTTCTGTGGATGATGGTGACCTTCATTGAACATTTGAGAAGGGTGATGAGTGTAGGTATGTGCTAACGGCGCGGTCTTCTATCCCTCTCGAGTTTAAAGAACAGAATACACTCACTAAGCCTCTTCCTGAGCTGTCTTCAGATTCTGCTTTTAGTTACTGCATCCTGAAGTTCGCTGATTCGAACACCAACGGATCGTCTGTTTTAGGACCCTTCGGATTTGTGAACGCATCATAGTAGGTGAAAATGATTCATACGCACTAGTTGCCGGATCAGGGTGGATAAGAATATTATTTTCACGGTCAAAATGACGGTATCGATCGGCTGTATTCCAATAGTGGCAGTTTTCCGCTGCGACCAGCAGGGAATGTTGCCAAGGCAGATGACGCACAAGAATGCTGTCGCAACCTCCTCTCTCGATGAGTTGTCAAGTGTTACGACAATGAGATGTACCCTCTCGCCTGGACAGTATTGCGTCTCGTTTGGTTTGAAAGAAACCAAATCTGGACATATGCAGATCCGATTGTTCTCTAATTCTCCGTTGCAGTTCTATTTTCCTGTTTGTATCAAACATATGAAAACTCTTGGAGGAGTTGAACAACTAGAGAACGATCTTTCCAAAGGGAAAAGAGTTCAGACGCCCATTTCCCACGTTCCTGATTTGTGAAATGGAGTGTTGTTTGAAGTTGCAGTGCGCTAATGAGATCTCGACGTCCCTCTCTTCGCCACTTAGGGTAGTAACACTCAACAACTGCTTTACAGAATGAAGGGGTATGCAAAGAAGCTAACAATGGAAGAAGCATATTCTCTGTTACAATCGATTCTTTGAAAAGAGTTTTCCATTGATTTAGAGTGAGTTTCTATAGTTGACACATCTAACTTAAGAAAACATCGATGGACGAGACTGACGGGTTGATATACTGTTTAAGAGACTCGAATAGAGTATCAGGAACAGATTGAGACGATTCTGTTGTCGTATTCGAGAGAAATTTGAAATCTAAAAGATCTCGAATATTGAAACAAGGCTCTGGGATAATTATGTCCTTCTCAGAGGGTGGGGACATTCCCACAACAGCAGTCTACGATTTGTATATAGTAGGGTTGCTTACACTTGTAGGAATTGGGCTGAGAATCATAGAAAGTGTTTCTCCATTGGGAAGAACAATAGAATAAGGATCTTTGTTTGGAGTACATTTCTGAGAAACATCGCCGTTAGAAAGGGACTCTGCAATAGAATCTACAATCAATATACAACTTGTATTTTGCACCCAAAGAGACCTCGATTTCCTTCTCTCCGATGGATTCCCATTCCATCCCGACAAATAAAGCAAAAACAACCCCAAAACTTGATAAATAGATGAGAGATTCAGGTTTATTACGTTTTATTTTACGATATGGATATATTGAAGCAACTTGCTCCTTATTATCGTAAATATGAAGAGCTGTCAATTGAAAATTTAAATGAAGCTGAGTTTTTGTGTAGTTCTCGTTCCCTTCGAACATGTACCCACTTCTTCAATTTATTCAGCAATAGCTATATCATCGGAACATTATGAAGAGTTGACACAGTCTTTGAGTTCAACGATGCAGTTAGCAAGTTGGTTTCTATTGATAGAATAACACGCAGATTCTAGTTATGGTGAGATGACAGAAGAAGAGTTCGATTCTTCTCTGACGAGCTTATTTGCCTCTGCTCCACGGCCACCGATCCATGTATCCGCCGCTGGTCCCTACTCGTGTATTACAAGTGTTCCTCCCATTTTGCTTTGCGATGCATCTACTTTGTCACTCTATGAGACGTATATATGTTATTTTTTTCCTATTTAGGATCCTTTATGGATCGCACTCTATCGACAGTCTCGTAAATAGTGGAATCTCGCAGTTGCTGGAGCGCTTTTTGTTTATGCGTCCTGTTGCTATCTGCAATGCATACATGCAGTGCATCCGTGCCGAGCACAGTGAAGTAGGACTTGAGTTGTCTCCCACACACAGAAACCTGAGTTCGTTTGTTCTCCCCACAGCTTTGTCTTCTCGCAAAACCGAATCAATCTGAACGAGCCATTCGAACTGAGTGTCACTGTCACCAACATATCTTCGTCGCAGAAGGTGATCAGCATCACTCCTGTGCCTTCTCACGAGGACTCTGCATTCACGCTTCGTCTTTCTGAAGACGGTAGGGACCCGATCGTCCATCAACCCCAGAAATCTGCGTGAAGAAAGGGAAATCGGTGTCTGTGCACATCTCGATCACCTTCACTCAAGTATTCTCCGTGGCGAGTGATCATCGTAGGGCTCTGTGAATCTCTCCAAACTGATTCTCTTCTCTACTTCCAAGACGACGGATTTCATAAACATATCTGCGTCCTCCATCCCGAAGGTGTTCGGCATCGATCCTTCCTTCCTTCCGTCGACAGAAGACGAGGGACTGGTCGTTCCTACCATCCTCGTCCTGCTGAAGCGAAAGCTGATATCGATGAAGGGACTGCAGACGGTCGTTCGTCGTGTCTCCTGCTGATCTGTAGACAGGGATCTTCAGACTGTCCTGCGATATCATTCAGGGAGAGAGCATGATCGACTACATCGACTCGAATAGCGATCGCGTCAAGTCAGAAGACGATCTGCCCATAGATGATGTTCACATCGTCACCTTCCTCATCAAGGTAGTCTTGGACGCGGAGTCTCAGTCTAGTTCTTTTATCGCTCGATTCCGACGCCGTTGCTGAATGTGGCTGACGCGAAGGTCTATGAGAAATGCTCCTCTGTGAAGGACTGCGAGCAGATCGTGGAGCAGTTGCCCTCGAGCAGCAAGAATCTGCTCTTGTGGCTGGTGAAGTTGATGGCGTCGGTGAGCAGCAATGCGAATATAAACTTGATGAATACCACGAATTGTGCCACATTGATTGCCCCGAATCTTTTTACCATCGAAGACATTAATGAATATAATCGCTTGCTCCCATACATACAGTCGTTCTGTGATATTCTCATTACTTCTTACATGTCATGTTTTGTTTGTTAGTCAATCACAATGAATGTAGTGTAGTCCCAGAGGCGTTACACACTAGGAGTCGTATGTTTATGATGAAAAATGGGGAGGAGTTTGCAGTTCAGTCAGTTATGTAATTCTATAGTACGGTAAGTATAAAAAGCGGAGGAGAGCACCAGTCTCAGGCTCAATGGTCAGATTTAACCCAAATGGTAGAATTGAACATCTCGTGTAATTTCAAGTCTACAAGAGGAAGTTGGCGTCTTCCAAAACGACGTTTATCAGCCCAGAAGCGGAAAAGCTTCAAAAGGAGCTAGAGATCTTGAAACAACAGAAGCGTTCACTCGATATGAAAAATGCGGAGAATGCAAAGAAGGAAATCGTCAGAATCAACGGTGAGCAATATATTGTGAATGGATTTAAAATGGATAAGGTAGTCAAGAGTATCCAACCGAAGACTGATGCTGTTTGTCTTCAGTTCTGCAAGTACGGATCTTGTCCCAACGAGCATTGTCCAAACAGACATGATAGAAATCTCGTTCGAATCTGTCCAGCCTTTTTGAAGGTGATGAAGATGCCACTTTCTTACTAGTAGGGGTGTTGTACGAATGAGTCGTGCACACTCAACCACACGATGATTCCCGATTTGGTCCCACACTGTACGTTTTTCTTAAGTGGCCGTTGTGCGAATGAACATTGCAACTTTCGCCATGAGAGTGTAGTGAAGAGGTTTTCTGTTGATGTAGATCCCCGAATCGACTCCTATTTGCCGTAACTTTAGCGCAGGCTACTGCAAAGACGGTTTGGCTTGCCAATATAAACATATCTACTCTCGTAAGCATCTAGGAGAGATCTGATGTAGATGTCTCACTTTCTCGATCCTCTGTACAGATTGAAGACGATAAGGTGAGGCAATTCCTCCCCAGTTTCATCAAGTTACCGTGAGATGTTTGTAACAAACAGGACAAAGTTACATCTTCTTAAACATGTCGAGCATGCGACGAGTAACATAGAATCCTCCTCCAATATTAATAGCAGAGAAAACAACAGCAAACATCGAGATCCAGAAGGAAATAGAGTCAAGAGGATCGATAGCCTGGAACAGAGCTCCAAGAATGACGACGCCCGAAATAGCATTCGTCACGGACATCAGAGGAGTGTGAAGGGCAGGCGTCACATTCCAGATCGAGTTATAGCCCACGACACAAGCAAGGGCGAAGACCATCAACTGTGTAGTGAAAGTAGGAGGAAGGAAGGCTCCCACAATCAGCAGGATAACGAACAGGGCAACGACGGCAATGGCACGACGAGCATTGTCAGAGAGCGTTTGCTGAGGCAGGATGGCCACCGACTTGGTTGTCTTGTGCACAACAGGCTTGACAGGAGCAGGAGCGTTGATATCCTTAGGAGGATAAGTGACCTCACCCTCATTGCAAACCAGCATGGAGCGGATAATGTCATCCGAAGTATCGATCTTGAAGTTCTTTGCCTCACCCATATGCTCCAGAAGACGGAAGATGTTGTTAGCATACATCTCTGAAGCGATACGAGACATACGACAAGGCAGTTGCTTATAGCCGATAATCGTAACACCATTGTGAACAATGACTTCTCCAGGCTTTGTCAGTTCGCAGTTACCACCCGTACGTGCAGCAAGATCCACGATCACAGAACCACTCTTCATCGCCTCCACATGCTCACGCTTCAGCAGAATAGGAGCACGACGTCCAGGAACCGCAGCGGTAGAAATGATGACATTGCACTGCTTTGCCTGATCCAGGAACAAATCCATCTCAGCTGCAATGTACTCAGGACTCATCACCTTCGCGTATCCACCGACACCTTCTCCAGACTCCTTCACAGGTACTTTCAAGTCGAGGAAGGTTCCACCCATCGATTCCACCTGTTCCTTGCACACCGAACGAGTATCGAAGCAGCGCACATCAGCACCTAAGGCCTTAGCAGCACCAATAGCCTCGAGTCCTGCAACTCCAGCACCGATGATCAGCATCTTGCAAGGATCGAACTTTCCAGCCGCAGTGATTTGAGGAGCAAAGAATCCCTGGTAGGCAGAGGAGGCCTCGATCACAGCACGGTATCCAGCGATCTTTCCCATAGATGACAGTGAATCCAGCTTCTGAGCAGTAGTTGTACGAGGGACATTGTCCATGGCTAACCACTTCACAGACTTCTCGGCCATTGTCTCCAGCATCTTTCCGTTCTGAGCAGGAGAGGCGTAGGAAACCAGGATCTGGCCTGCTCTCAGTAAATCAACTTCCTCTTGGAGCGGCTCGTTCAGCTTGACAACAATGTCAGACTGGGTGAACACCTCCTCGTGTGTGACCATTTTAACTCCCACCTTCTCGTACTCGGCCGAGCTAAACATGGAGGACTCACCAGCACCCTCCTCCACAAGAACTTGGAATCCCATCTTACGCAGCTTGATCGCAGCATCAGGAGTCATTGCCACACGAGTCTCTTCCTCGCCGACCTCCCTAGGAATACCCACAGTCATCGTAGTCTCAAAAGCGGTGTAGTCGAAGGCCTCTTCTTTCTGCACAGCAGCTGCGGCAACGGATCCAGATGTCTTGTCGAGATTCTTTGTCTTCTCACGCAGAACGTTCACGATGGCCTCGACAGTGTCCTTGGCATTACCGAAGCACATATTGGTGTTTTCGAAAAAGAACAAGGGGTTTTCCACATCAGAATAACCTTTTCCCATCGATCGCTTGAACACGACCACACGCTTCGACTTCCAGACACGAATAACAGGCATTCCAGCAATAGCCGAGTTCGGATCATTCTCGGCAGCAGGGTTCACAGTATCATTTGCACCGATCACAAGAGTCACATCATTGTCTTCAATCGTAGGATTCACCTCCTCCATCGAGTGCACGATGTTGTAAGGGACGTTCGCCTCAGCCAACAGTACGTTCATGTGTCCAGGCAGACGACCAGCGACAGAGTGGATACCGAACTCCACCTTCTTGCCGACACTGGTGAGAATACTGGTCATCTCAGCCACTGCGTGCTGGGCATGGCCCACAGCCATACCATATCCAGGCACGATCAAGATCCTCTTGGCGTCCATCAGCAGATCGGCCACGGCTTCCGGCTTGATAGGGAAGTGGGGCTTCTCAGGCTCGTTCGATGTCTTGGTGGACGGGGCCTTGGAAGAACCCTCTCCGAATCCTCCAGCAAGGACGTTCATGAGAGATCGGTTCATAGCCAGACACATGATGTAGGACAGAATGCAGCCACTCGAGGCCACGATGGCTCCAGTGATGATCAGCAGGTTGTCCTGAAGCATGAAGCCGGCGGTGCATCCACTGATACCAGAGAAGGCATTCAACACAGAAATGACCACGGGCATATCGGCTCCTCCGATGGGAATCACGAAGAAGATACCATAAATCACTCCAAACACGGCCAAGAGAATGTTGAAGACAAATCCCCAGGATAGGTTTAGCACGGGAGGATAGTACTCACGAATGTAGGGGTCATAGAAGGCACTGAGTCCTCCCAGGACCATCAGGACGACCGACAGAATGAGAATGAGGATATTCCAGAAGGCCTGGGCCTTGATATTAGGAGATTTCAGACGTCCGTCCAATTTCAGGCAAGCCACGATGGAACCGACGAAAGTAACGATACCAATAAAGATACCCAACTCCATAAAAACAATCTGAATAACATTCTCCTCAGCACGGTACTCAGCACTTAAAAATGTCAAGGCGCTATCCGTTATAAAGAACAAGCAATACCCACTTAGGAGAAAAGAACAAAGCTAGACCCTCGAGGGCAGCGGCAAGACCACCAAAAGCATTAAGAAGACCAACCATCTGTGGCATGCCGGTCATTGCCACTCTGTGAGCCATGATCTGTACATCAGAAAAAAGAATGACTCATACGCAACCTATAATAATACCAATGATTGTAAAGATTGGAGGGAATATCCAGGCCTGCCCAATATTCATCAAGTCTCCCCAGTCAGAAAACACACTAATGAGGCCGGTACGAATGTACTGCATAATGACGCAGGCAAGCATACCAATAATACCGAACCTAGAGATTATGTACATACAAAACCCCCCACCAATTGCCAGCTCTAGCACTTTCCTGCTGGCCAAGACCCAAAATAGAGAAGATAAAGAGCACCGCACTCGCCACGTACACAACATCCGTGAAGGAGTCGAGCAAGGCAGGAATAGTTACGTTCTGTAAACCAAACTCTACCATGTAATCACAAACATATAGAGAGCCTACCCAAGGCAGAAGTATCACTCATTCCAAAATGACACTATTAAAATATGAACCATAAATCATCCCTGGACGCACCAGTTCTTTGAATTAGTGCATCCAATCAATCGACGATCTGTTGAATAAAGGGGGATCTCCTCTGCAACCTATTCTGGTCTCACTTAACGCGAACTTGCTTGTCTGATAGTGTACAGTATAGCCGACATGTTTATTTCCCACAGTTCGAAACAATCGAGAAAAAGAATCTTGGTTCTCTGAAAGCTGGAAGTCAATAGAGCGAAGTGTGAAAAAGGTGTGTAAACTTATCTGATCAATATTCCTTCTATTCTCTACTCTTCTTCACTTGATAATATCAACAGCCGTGAAGAGAGAGACCTTAACTCCCAGCAACAACAAAGACAAAACCCTTCATAAGTTCTTGATTATCAATGATCACTTCCCACACTGGTCACTACAAATGACCAGTGTGAGTAAAACTCCCAATCATTGATAATCAAGAATTCCATATTTCACCTTGTCCATTCTCTGGATTGCAAGAAATTTGTGTGACATCACTAATACGTAGGTACAACTGAAATGAGTATATACCCAGACTCTGGTTTATTCTCTTTGAACACCCTTTTTAACGCTCTATAGAGAAATGTTCCAAAAGGAGGTTGTTATTGACTGCAAGGGACATATTATGGGCCGTCTTGCTTCTATTGTGGCTAAGG
>JZRO01000292.1:0-16056 GCA_000963465.1 Blastocystis sp. subtype 9
TCTTTCAAAACCATGATCATCCTTCCTTTCAAAACCACGATCCTCCCTCCTCTCAAACCTTCGTTCTTCCTGAGGAGCGTTTCTCGAGTCATCCTGAGAAAAGTCCTTTCGAACCTCTCGCTCCATCCTGTAGTCACGGTGATAGTCTTGATAGCCATCGTCTCGATGCCTTGGATAACCACTATGAGAATCCCGATACTCAGGATGCTGCTCCAAGATTTTCCGAGTGACAAACATGAGATATGAACTATAAGAAAGTGAGTCATCATGAGTTTCAGATTCATTTCATATCATTCTATTTCAAATAAGATCAAGTGATCAAGAATGTAAGCGATCGTTCGAGTGAACATCTCTTCACTCTGCTGATTTGCTCTTTCTATGCGCACCTTTCGTTCTTCGCAAAAACCACTGTTTCGGAAGAGGCTATCAGTGCTTACCTTGGATTATTGGCTTTTGGATTGCATGTTCGTTCAAAATAATCGATTATTAAGCTAGCGATGTAAGGGTCTTGCTGCGACACACGGAGCAAGGCTGTCAAGTCCACTTGATCCATTAAATGCAACCTAAATTTCACAATGTTCACTCTTCCACCTTTCCAACACTTTGTCCAGTTCATGCACATTGCGAACTACGCACTTCGCAAACTCCATGATATTAGGAGCATCAGGAATACCATTATAACGAACTTCACCACCTGTTTGAACCCGCATTTTCTTACTACGAAACTCTGGCTTCTTCATGCCTCTGTAGTCAGCATTGCCATCAAAAGAAGTAGAGCGCTTCTCTCTCATACTCGGCGATTGCTTTCGCGTGTTGAAAGCGGAACCAGAAGAATCCTCGGGATAGTAGTGTGAATAATCAGTAGTGTTATCTGGAAGCTCATTGAAAGACTGTACATATTAGAAATCGCACCAAAAAACCAATACATTAGACTGATCGCCATCACGACGCGAATTATCCACATTCTCCACTTGCTCATTACCCACATCATGCTCCTTGTCACTTATCGTCGTATGATCCGGGACTGGATGTTCTTCATTGTCATTTAATGGTGAACTATTATCCATCTACTATCACACAATCCAATGCGCTCCAACCTCAAAACCAGCTTCTTGCTTGTGATATGAGCAAATAAAACAACATGAATTGATTAATCCCAATCGCGGGAATTTCGTATCACCAAGAAAAAAGCTTGAAATGGCGTTCTTTGGAAGTTCTACAACGTTCAAAATCGATACGCAGTTCATTTACTAGCTACCATAAGGATCCGAATGAGACAACTGAATGGGAAGACATTCTCGCTGAGAGAGGAATTGCGCCACGCAAGAAAGTAGACCGAGTTGATCTGCATACACTCTAGGATATTGAGAAGGCGCTCGATGAGGTGCTTGAAGAACGAAAAGAAAAGGTAAATCCATACGAGGGACGCGACCTGGATGAACTCAATGATGACTTAGATGTTTTGTGTGGAAATTGTTCTCTGTGTAGGAAGAGTTGATGAGTGACGACGACCTGGCTGCACTCAATGAGTACCGACAAAAGCGCATGGCAGAATTGCAAAAGGCCGCAGTCAAGAACAAATTCGGCTATCTCATCTCGATCTCTCGAAGTGAGTATGTTCGCCAAGTCACTGAAGCGAGTCAGGAGTACCCTGTGGTGGTTTTTCTGTACAAGGACAAATATCCTGCTGTTCCTCATTGCGGTCCATAACGCTCACTATAGTGGACTGCAAGATTCTGAAGGAGGTTCTGGACGAGGTGAGTGCACGTCAGCCCATGGTGAAGTTTGTGCAGATGGTGAGTACTGACTGCATTAAGGACTATCCGGACAAGTAGGGCTCTTGCGTGACCTCGGACTAGAAATCTGCCCGCCTTGTTCGTCTACAACAAGGGCTCCATTGTGAAGCAGATCACAACCCTGCGAGATCTGGGCGGTCGCAAGGTCAATGCAGACATCGTGGAATGGGTTCTGCAAGAAGCGGGAGTCGTCGAGACCGACTTGGAGGAGGATCCGCGAAATTTGATTCGTACAAATGTGTATAGAATGTGAATGGGTTTGTTGGAAACAATTGAACAACATCGCAGGGACTCGATGTGGATGACAGGGTGGAGAATCTGTCGAGCGTCGTTGTCTCTCCACTGTATATTACCTCTTGTCAAAATATCCGCTATTCATACATTATTGTTCGACTCCCATGAATTGGCTTGTTACATGGTTCTTCTTGCTGATATTTGTAACCACCATAAATAAGGTGTTCTTTTCTTCCTTGAATTGTCCCTATCCCATATGCATTACTCTGGTATGCTTGCTATTCCGAGTATATGTAGATCCATATGATTTCGTCCGCAGTCTATTCGTCAATCATACGTTTCGTAGCTCCAAGCTACTACAACGCAAGACCTATCGAAAAGAGCGAATATCTCCGTTTAGTACTAGTGAGTCTACTCTTTATTGTCAATATTGTCCTTGGAAATGTGAGTATAAAGTACTGCAGCTTGGCACTCGACCAGGTGTCCAGTTCTTGTTTTTTTGTGAAACTAGATTGTTCGGTGCACAATGCCTGCATGGACAGCTGTTGTTCAGTATCTTCTTCTTGGTGAGAAGCTGTCGTGGAATGTGTATGTTACGCTAATTCCCATCATTGGAGGAGCAATGATGGTGTGTAAGGGCGAAGTCGCTGTCCAAGGCGTTTCACACATAGATTTATGGAACTTCTTTTGGAATTACCGTACTACTTGTTAGCTGCTTCGTCTCGACGATCAAAGGCATCGTTACGAAACGTTTACTTTCTTCGGGCAACAAGTTGTCTCCTCTCCACTTACTCACTATCGTAAGCGGAGCCCTCTGTACTGAATTGCTAGAACAGTAGTTTGGGAGCTGTCGAGCTGCTTCCAGTGACTTTCTACTCAGAGGCTGACTTTTTCGTCAAGTTTTTGCCAAGGTGAAACTTTTGTTCATCTCTGATCGTAGCCAGCCGTTTTATGTGTACATCCTCCTCTTCATCCACGGATTCACAGCGTTTTTGTTGAACATTTCAAATTTCGAAGCGACTCGATCCACATCTCCGCTCGTGATTAACATCACTGGGAATGTGAAACAGGTGTGCATGATTGTGATTTCTGTGATCCTCTTTCACCAGCCGCTTACCACGAGCAGCGTGCTTGGTTGCATTCTCACGATCGCAGGATCGTTCTGGTATTCTGTCGAACGGTACAACTTTGATAATGCAAGCAAGAAGATCGATCCGGTGGAGACAAACACGAGCGACCAAGAACCGCTAATAAATCGGAACGGAGAAACGGATGATAAATGAGTTATCAAATGTATAGTGGTATTTGTTTTATGTACAAACTTGTTGTCATACCAATTTTAAATAATGCACGCAGATCGGATCAAGGAGAAGCTACCAAAGTATCTTCGCGAAAGTGACTTGAAAAGTCTCGATGTATACAAGTACCATGGAGCCGATTATACTCCGGTAGAAAAGTTTCTGAATCCATTCTGGACATGGTTTGCATCTCTGTTCCCGGACTGGATGGCGCCGAACATGATTACCTTTATCGGTCTCACACTTAACATATCTGCCGCTCTCCTCGTTATTGTGAATGACCCCACACTCGAAAGCAAAGCTCCTAACTGGACCTATCTTGTTGCTGCCTTTGCACTGATTACTTATTTAAATTTCGACTGTGCGGATGGAAAGCAGGCGAGGAGACTCCATGCGTCGTCGCCTCTGGGGCAGTTATTTGACCATGGCTGTGATGCTATTAATGAAGTGTTTATCCTGATGGTGCTTGCTTCTTCCTGCGGAACAGGATCCAGTTTTCACACAAGCTCGGTCCTGATTATTCAGTGTATGGCCTTTTCGCTGGCCCAAGTCCTGGAGTACCACATTGACGTTCTCTACGTTGGGAACAAATACTTTGGAACAACGGAATCGATTCTTGCAGTGGCTGTCGTGTACATGATTCGTGGTTTGTGCGGAGATTCTCTGTTGACAACTCCTCTTTCCAAACTGCTTCCGTTCTCGCTTCCGTACGATGTTTCAGTGGCTGGTTTTTTCCTGCAAGTGACGAATGTGTGCATGATCATTACAGTGCTTCAGCTGTTCACTCACTCGTTGATCCATGGCTCACCGATCCCAGAGGAGGAGCGAGGCGATAAGAACTTGACTCGGAAGGACTATCTGATGCGTATGATTCCCTCTCTGTACGTTGAATGGTGGGTTATGTTATGTTTAGTGTGATGAGTGCTTGTTCCGTTCGACTGATGATGTACACACCTCTGTTCGAGACCCATCCCTTGCTGCTGTTTTGTTTGCGTACTCTTGGACTCTGATCTCTAGTTTACTGTGGGTTTTCCTTCTCTTTCCTGTCGACTCGTGTCAACATTTCACATCTGTGTAGAAGAAGATTAGACTGGCGATTCGCAGGTGCCTATCCAATGCTTGTCCTCACCCTCAACTCTTTCTTCCCCCTTGTGGATCAGGACAAGTTGCTGATCTGCTGTGTGGTTGTTCTTTATGTGATGTACTCTTGGTATGTCATCACCGTGATTCAGCAGATTAAGCACCATCTTGGTATTCGGGCACTTCATCTGTCAAACACCAAGTCTGATTGATGTGTTTTCTTGAACAAACGATGGAGGATCAAAATTGTATTTCTATCAGGCTTTCATTTCGCCTTCTTGCTCGATATCCCATCGTAGTTGGGATGGAATGAAGTTGATAGAAGCAGCAGCACTGCTTCACTGTTGTATTTTCGCATGAAGACTAGGAAGATACCCAAAGGTGAATCATTCGTAAGGCTGTACAGAAAACCTGATTAGAATTGAACAAGATCCTCTTCCAAGTTTTCCAGTCTGCATATCGTCAAGAAAAAGTGTTATCCAAATGAATAGATGCAAAGAGAAGACAACTACAGATGATTAGGTATCTCATAGAGCATCTGTTGCAGATATTCAAGTGTATCATAGAGCATCTGTTGCAGATATGGTACCAACAGTATGTTCATTTTTTCAGCATTACATACATTTGTCAGACAATCATTGGTGGTATGAATAGAGTAACTGACACCATGACTCTAATTCGAATTGTGTAGAATTATATGACATCTTCCATGCATGTAATATTACTCTTTTCGTAAGTTGATTCAACTCCTTCTATGCTGGTAAAATCACCAAATTCGTGAAAATACGTTATCTATGTTTATTATATAAGTGTAGTAACTCTATTCTCATCATGTGGAATTCTATCTTGTTGTATTTTACTTGTATCCATTTTATTTTTGTGGCAAGTTCTGCTAATTATAAGAATGTATGTGAATTTTGTAGCTTTCGTCTACTATGGAATGCCCACAGTACAAACAAAGAGTATCTCGAATCCTTATCTATGTGTATCCAAAATCACAATGCAAAATTCTATTTTTCGACTTCCGTGAACAAACAGACTAATCGATATAACATCATTTCCCTATTATTTTCAGCCTCTGCTTCCCAATTTCAAAATGAGTTCTAAAATACCATGTGGATCAGTTCGTCTGAAATTGATATCACCGGTATCTCGTATATCAATTTCGATCGAGTGATAATCGATTATTGGGATTTTCTCTATTGTTATTATCTACATCCAACTGAATTGGTGAATCATTCGGATCGAGGGAACCCATTCATATTACTGATTGTCCACCATTGCTTAGACACACTTCATCCACCCAAATCACCAATGAAAAAAAGGTAGGGTATAATTATTCGAATAGAATGGTACACGATTCTCATTCCACTGTTCAAATCTCGTAAATCTGTTTTTTTAGCACTTCAATCATCACATGATTGTTTTACAACCGCTGCTATTCGTTCCATCATTTCAGTGTCTATACCCTTCTTCTTCATCACTGGTAACAAGATTATCCTTATCTTATGGTCGAATCCCCCTTGTTCTAAGCATTCGAGTCGATTCACAATCTCCTCGTATAGTACAGTGTTCCTGAGATTGCTTGTCATTTCACTCGATAGTTCTATTATCCTTTCCTCTCTATGTGTTTATTGGAATGGACACGTTCACCTTATAAAGATCTAGTAGATATAACTATCTCTTTCTATTCTATGCAGTTTGGGGTCAAAAATCGACTGTGTCGCATCGAGGCCATTCTCATGAATAAAAAAGTCAAATCAATCTGGTGTTGTGATTCAAGATTATGTGGACAAAAAGATATCTTAAAATGCAAAGTGAGTGATACACACAAATGTATCCTTGTTCTCTCAGAATCGCACATTCCGTAGTTATCTACTATCCAATGACAGAATCTGCCCGAATGATGTATTCCATTGAAATACTTCAAATTGTTCCACAAATGATAATGATCAATCGTGGAACCATAATATGAATAACCATTAATCACTATACAATGAAACTGCATGCAATGGATTTATCACTATATCACAAAAAATGGATGGAGTTGTCGATGCAGTGAATGCTTGTTTTACAACTCTCTATCTAACCAGAGATGACGTAGAGAGTGTAAGTGGGTTAGTGGGTGATCATATGAGGGCAGAAGGATGGACTGTAATAGAATTGGCAGATGACAAATGCATAGTAGCGAGATTAAATAACCGAGACAGGATAGAAGAAGGCTATTATATGAACAAGGAGATTGTGATGAAAATAGCAGGAATAGGTAACGTACATGCAAAAATTGGGACAGTCGATGAAGACAATGGGGCACGGTTTGAAGGAATGGTAGTTCAAGGTATTCCATGTGGATGTGGCTCTGTATTTGATGAACATGGAAGGCTGGTCTATCGGGGAGTGTTAATAGGCAATAATCGAATGGGATATGGAGTTAGTTTTAACGACAGTGGTTCTGTGGAATATGCAGGATTTTGGTGTAATAACGAACGATTTGGACCTGGAGTCTTGTACAGCAGTATGGGAGATGTGGTATACAGTGGATATTGGTACAATGGGGGTCCTGCTGGAAGATACTTTGGCAATGGCAATGGTCTGAACGTCAGAGTAAACCTTGTGGCTTTGGTGAATCACTCCATTTTTAGAGAATTCAATGTTTCTCTGTTTGAAGATTTGGAAGAGTTGATCATTGGAGACAACTGCTTTTGCTTAGTTGATGTGTTTGTGATCGATCGACGGAGACGCTTGAGGTCGATCAAGATTGGAATGTATTCATTTACTCATCTGAAGAATGCGGATTGGCATCATTTGAAAGCAAATAGCGAGTCTCGAACATTCCACATAACGAATTGTCCTCGATTGGAGTTGATCAATATCGGTGAGTGGAGTTTTAGCGATTACGGAGGAGTGTTTGAACTGACCAATCTTCCCAGATTGAGGGAAATCAAAATCGGAGAGGTCGAGTGTAGTTCGCATAATTTCTTCTGGTCCTCGTTTGTGATCAAGGGTGCGATCCCATTGTGTGTGATGAATAGACCTTCCTAGCTTATCGTTCGTGGAGGTGGGTCAGTCTTCCTTCTGTTTTTCGACAAAAGCAGTGATATCCAGTATGTGTGACGACTGGGTTCATAATAGACCTTCCGAATTTGAAATCCATTCGTCTCGGTAAGGATGCCATTTCTGGGAAAAAGTGCAATAAAGACTGTTCATTGATAATGGCTGGTGGGGTTTCCTGATTGTTTTGATATTCAGACCTTCCGGTGTTTGAGTCTCTTCAGTCTGTTGGAGGTAGTTTCCAATATGCTCGTTCGGTAAGTGTTTCTAGTATTCTATTGATGTATGGTAATAAACAGACATTCCTAACCTGAGTGATATCGATTTACCTCTGTCATTTCGATACATCGCTTCTTCCGAGTTTTGGAGTAATTCTGTCGTTCATGCTCGAAGTGTAGATGTTCATTCGAGTCTTAATGAACACATTCCTGCGTGTTTCCACGCTAGTGCTCTTCGGTTCATTGATTCAAGGAGTACTTTTCTGGAGTTTCCTCGTTGGAGTTGCAATGATATGGATTATACAGTGTTTGATTTTTCTCGACTTTATCTTCTCCACACTCTAATCATAGGAGATGATTCCTTCAGTTCAGTGGATCGTTTTGTGCTTGATGGATTTCAATATTTACAATTCTTTAAGGTTGGAAATGCTTCATTCACAAAAGAAAAGAGTGATTACTATGGATATGATATTCATCGAACATTTTCTATATTGAATTGTGATGAGTTGGAATCAATTGAAATCGGTACGTGGAGTTTTAGTGACTATGCAGGTGGGTTTGAATTGAAGAATCTTCCTAAATTATTATCAATCAAAATTGGAGAAATGGGGATCGAGTCGTACAATTTTTGTTTCTGTCCATTTGTGTTAAAAGGTGTCTTCCTATATTGCGTTATGATGAGCAGGTCTGCCTAATTTGCGTTCCATTACCATGGGACATACTTCCTTTGGTTATTCACTGAATGTAGAGATCTCCGGTAGATGGATGGAGTGATTGATAAACAGATCTTCCTAATTTGCAATCCATCACTTTGGGCCGTAATGTATTTTGCGGTATCAATTACTTGTCCTGCTCGTTGACAATGGAGAGTGATGTGCAATGAATGGACTGATATTTCAGATCTTCCTAATCTTCGACATCTCGTTTCGGATGGAATGAGCTTTTTTTCCTCTGCAACAGTGAATCTCTCCAGTATTCTGTTAAGCTATTGAATAATGAACAGACATTCCCAATTTGGAGACGGTCGAGCTACCTGATTCATTTGAGTTAATCCGACTTGTCTCGATCTCTAGTATCGTATGATTTAGAGTTGATAAGTAGATATTGATAGAAAGCTTGCCAGGTGTTTGGGACGAACTCGACGTTAATGGAGTGGATGATGTTAGAAAGCAGTGAAGCGATTGATAATAAGTAATGTAGACTCTGTTTTTTACAGTATACTATGTGTGAAGTCCTTTGATCATTTATGTTTGAATCTAATTGAGATGTTGGTATTTATAGAAAAGTGAAGGGTGTGTCACTGTAAGAAAAGGTTCTCTGATCAGCATTCTAAGAGACTTTATGCATTAAATAACTGGAGTTCTTTCAGTAGAATGAGCCACTCATGAAGTGGTTGTAGTGAATATGGATGAATTGATATCGTAAGAGTTTACTCACATTGTGTGTCTACTTTGATGTGTCAAAATGAATGTTCTACTTCGATTTGTTAAAATGAACATCCACTTTGATGTGTTAAAATGAACACCCACTTCATTCATTCACTTTCAGATTATTCGATACACATCCTCTTCACTTCTGGAAATCTGTTGACTCAAAACATCCATCCAATACTTCAAGTGTTGATTCTCACCTCAGCTATCAATCAGGCATTCATCTATTGTGTCAGTGAGCATATTCAATCCTAATCACTCTTAAACAATTGACATGGTTTCTCCAACACATTCAATCAATTCTAGGAATGTAAGTTTTCTACTTATCTGCAACAATAGTATCCATGCCTTCTATTCAACACACCCCTTGTTGAACAAATTTGTCTAGAGCTTTCATGGTGGATGGTTACGTACTTTTAAACTAGAATAGAATGTTCTATTAATGATCTCTACTTTTGATCTTATATGATAGCAGAGTATTGTTGCTACTGCTAGGAATACTTTCTTGTAGCAACTATACTCTAGGGCATAAATATCACACCCTCCTAAAATAGAAAATCGCAAATAGGAGCATATCAATCGCTCCGACATTTCTGATGTCCTAACTGACAATCACGAATACAAAGCGAATAGTAGACCCACTACTTTGTAAGTATCACTGTAACAGTTTCTGTTTTGTTTATCGAAAACCGATGCTCACAGCTGAAACACTTTTGATCTCTAGAGCTGTTCTGTAGCCAAGGAGTCAAACAAACAATATGCATAGTAACAAAATATATTCATAGCTACTAAGAGAATTAGATAGCTAAGAAAACTCCGGACGTTTATACCTGACATATAAGTAGTTATAAACGTCTTTCATCCGTTCAAGCAGTCCTGTCGGAACTACAATATTGGGAAAGATCGTTCTCAGTTGCTTCAGGTATTCATCTCCGCATCCACTCAAAATATCACCAACAATATCTCGTATTTCTGAGATAGTGTGGTCACGATGGTACATGCTACACACCGTTCTCAAGAACGTATCCTGCTCTCGAGTTAGGGTAGTGCGAGGTCTTCTCCCGTTCTTGCCTCGACGTAATATACAGTTACGAATATTTCGTGTTTGTTCATGCTTATAACGAGCGTATCTGCCAGGATCGCGAGGATAGACTATGTCAAATAGATAAATAACCCTTACAATTATCATCCGATGTGGAAGATTCGGCATCACTCGAAGACATCTGAGAATTCGACTCTTCTTCGGCAGTTTCTCTGCGCTTAGAAGGTTTGGCTTCATTGCTTCTTTCGTTCTGGTCTACAGTATCCGGCTCCTTATTTGGAGAGGAAGATGTTGGCACTGGCTGTTCTGATGTTTCTAGTTCCGGTTCAGTCATGATGTTCGCGATAGAATAGTCGATTTAAAACTATCACCCTCTAATAGTTTCGCAAAAGAAAAACAGAAATGAGATCCTATCGGGTGGTGGAAACCAATCATACTGTTTGTTATAATTCTTGACGTGTATTCTATTGCACCTGTATGGGGAGAATCAAGGAAAAGGGCTCCACAGCCAATCGAATTATACCAGCACTTCGCACTGAGAAAGTAGTATATTATCGCACTAGTATGGAGGGTATCTATATAATCGTCATTACCCTGCATTTGCCCAAAACCGGGCCAAATATTGCAGATGCCGTTAGAATTTGGGATAGAATGGGGATGAATCTATATGACCATTTAATGAGGACAGGAGATGGAATCTGTAGGATCGGTCAATCCAGATGATTGAAGAACTCATTCGATTATGATGAGGTGTTACTGGGCCTGTTCAAACGAGCGGAATCGAAAATGTGTTCGATCGTGGGAGTAAACACTATCGTTACTGATCGTGAAAGGAGATTGAGAATGAGGTTGTATTCTGTAAAGCTGATTGAATTCTAAACAGGCAATAATGATACGCTGTGGTTCTATTCCAATCATTCATAGCTACAACGTAACTCATATGTATAGTATCGGAAGAAGAAGCGCGATTTGATGGTCATGGACTTCGTTCGGCCGTAATTATCAACTTTTATTACAAATCTATAGTGGCTAACAGATTTGCACTGAGTTTCTCCCGAGTTCTAGGTATGAACCTCCTGAGTAACTATTGAATAATGAGCGCTTTATGTAGTGCACTTGCATCTGTGTACTTGTTTAAGAGATCTGATTACTTCACTAAACAGTTGTAATATTGACACAATACAGAGCGTTTATTCAAGTGTATTATTTACTCTTTCCAGTAGAGTGAACTATTCTAATCATCCTATGACTCACGCGAGAGCCGATCCTTCTGAAATCGATCTGGCCACCTGCTCTTCATCAAATGATCCGCAACAAGTGACGAAACATCAAATTCACTTTGTGTGTAGGTGATCAGCCTTATAGAATCAATTCTAAATTATCTACTGTCTCTTGTAACACTCAGCAATTTGCACAGTAGATTTTAACACTCTATTAAAAACAAATCGTATCTCTAAGAATCGGCATTTCATCCAATGATCATCAATCCCATGTAAAAACACACGACTCTGCTTCGTTAAAAGTGATTCATAGTTTCAAGTGGATTTGATACCAACTCTTTTCTATCTATTGATCCCTTCTACAGAAGAATCTATCTTGTCTACAGAGAATCATTCTGAGTCTCCTTCGAACCATCGCGAAGTGGCTGCAGTTGTTTATCGAATCGGAATCCACTGCGGTTGTTCGTAAGCAGCTCACAGCACTGCGTTCAGCGAAACAACTGACTCCATCGATCAGCTATCCATGCACGAGTAGTGCTGCTGTGCGACTGCATCATGCATTTCGCGATGAAAATTCGCACGCATCTGCAGCTTCTGAGATGCAAGTCGATCGCTACATAAACATTCACGACTCTGCTCCCATTGAAAGACCGCACGACTCTTAAACATCATCCTTCTGTCTTCCAAACATCGACGTGATGGAACGAAGCGGAGACTCGCTGCAAACTCCTGCTGTACAACATTGAAAGTGCAATAGAGAAGCCAACAAAGAAGCCAAGAAATCACAACAAGACACCCCCGCATCACTGCAGTCTGAAGAAGAGAAAAACGATGAACAGCGACGCCAGCACGAGTAGCAGCTGTCTCGCCAAGGAGTTCTTCTGCGGATCGTTCATCTCATACACCAGGTTTTCCACCGAGTCCACGCGAAGGTACGAATTCTCCCAGCGATACGCACTCTGCCTATCCGTGAGCCCAGTCCATCGCCCCCACCACAGACTGCAGCCCGAGCGATCGCTCAGCGTGATCGTCTGGCGGAAGAGTCGTTCCAGACACTCCCTCACGCCCTCCTTCATCTCCCCCACGCTCTCGCCCTCGACGCAGCAGACATCCAGCTCAAACGCGATGGGCACGAGGTCATCGCACTGGACAGCCGCGCGTCTCAAGAGCAGGGAGAACGCCGCAGGACAGCTGTCCGAATCGCGCAGAACCCCCGTCTCGCCACACACACACAAGCGGGAGCCAACAGAGTCGCAAAACGTCGCGATGAAGTCCTCCTCCTTTCTCGTCCGAACGTCCTCGTAGCGAACCGGGAACGGGACCGAGATGCGCACAGTCGTGTGGAACTCGCGTCTCACAGTCAGAGGTGGCAGGACATGCGCCTGCAGCCGCACATAGCAGATGCAGCGCAGCTCCAAAAACAGCCACTCCACAAACGCTTCGCTCGTCGCCACCGAGCTGTACAGTCCCAGAATCCGCTTCCCCGAAGCGAGTTTGCTGGAAAACTAGAGTTCATCCAAGCGGAAGGCAGCACGCTCATGATCGGGTTTATCAACTTCGGGTCACGGATCTGGTCAGAAAGAAGCGTCTGCAGGCGAGCATTCATGATGCAGTCCGTGACAACAGGCCGGTTCTGCACGATCTACAGAACACACAGTGTACAGCACACCTACAACTCCTACAAGAAAACCCGCAGCATCTCCAGCCTTCTCTCCCTCCACTCTCAGAATAGTACTCTTCGCGTTCTCCGTCACCCACAGCTCGCCACCTGCCATTTATGATTTGTTTTTCTGATGTCGTCTTCTGATGCGCTCGTCACGAACGGGGACAACGAGCTGACGAAAACGATTTCTCAGCTGCAAATCCTGAAAAAAGAGAGCTCCGGCTGCGTTCTCGAGGGAAAGCCCGCTCGCACCTATTCGGTTCTCTGCTGGACTCGGCGGTTGATCTTGTAGATCTGCGGAAAGGTCGAGGAGATCCAATTCGACATGTCTCTCCTCGTGGTCGAGGAAGACAAGGCGCACCCGTTTATACACTCTATGGACATCCGCTTCGACGGGGCGTGGAGCTGCGAACTAGACACCCTTAAGGAACTCGTAACTCCCCTGTCCTCTCACTCCCTAGGTCTGCGCCTCGAGAGAACCCACTCTGGCGCTCGTCGGGATCCGCTCGTATCTGAACGAAATCCAGTACCGCTCCCAGATCTGGAAGTGGATGAAGGAGAAGTGGGACAGCCGCGTCTCCATCCCCGCCGGGCGCTACTCGAACACCATTCTCATCGTGACCGATAACTCGGTGCTGTCCTCGTACCCTATGGACTTGCTGTGACATAGAAATCGTCCGAAGTGCGTCCTCTCTTGGACTATCGGGTTTTCCCAGGAGGGAGTGGTGATTCCTACAATTCTGCCCTATTTTGATGCCGTCGCGGCCAGTATCGGTCTATCACACTGTCAAGTCTAGAAGAAGAAAAACAGAAAGATGTTTCTGAACTGATCTCAAAGATCACTCGGCTATTCGCGTCTCTGCTGGAGGTCTGTGGCCTCAAGTCTGCTGTCACCTTTTTGATGGATTGTATTCTATTTTGTGTTTGTTGTTAGTACTTTCGGCGAGTTGCAGGGGTCTCGTCACGTTTTCACTCCTTCGATAAGTCGAGAATAAGAGAAGCAGAAAGATGGTTCTGAACTGATATCAAAATAACTCTATTTGCGTCTATTCGAGAGTTTTGTAGTCTACAGCCTGCTATCACCTTTTTGATGGATTGTATTTTGTGTTTATTCCTACACTCTAGGCCTGAAGTAGTCCTGTAACGTTCATATCCCTACAGTAAGTCTAGAATAAGAAAAACAAAAAGATGGTTCTGAACTGATTTCAAAAACAACTCAATTATTCACATCTTTTCTAGAGGTCTATGGTCTCAAGCCTGCTATCATCCTTTTGATAGATTGTATTCTATTTTGTGTTTATTTCCAACACTCCCGGTGAACAGTAGCAGTCTTATAACGTTTTCATTCCTTCGGTAACACTAAAATAAGAAAAGCAAAAAGATGGTTCTGAATTGATCTCAAAAACAACTCAATTATTCACATCTTTTCTAGAGGCCTGTGGCCTTAAACCCACTGTCATCCTTTTGATAGATTGTATTCTATTTTGTGTTTATTTCCAACATTCCTGGTGAATAGTAGCAGTCTTGTAACGTTTTCATTCCTCCGATAACACTAGAAAAACAGAAGGATGTTTCTGAATTAATCTCAAAGATAACTTGGCTATTCGTATATGTTAGAGCTCTGTAGCTTCAAGCCTGCTATCACCTTTTTGATGGATTGTATTCTATTTTGTGTTATATCCAACACTCCCGGTGAACGGTAGCAGCCTTGTAACGTTCATACTACAGTAAGTCTAGAATAAGAAAAACAGAAAGATGGTTCTGAATTAATCTCAAAGATAACTTGACTATTCGTATCTATGTTAGAGCTCTGTAGTTTCAAGCCTGGTATCACCTTTTTGATAGATTTCATTCTATTTTGTGTTTATTTCCAACACTTCCGGTGAACAGTACCATTCTCGTCACGTCCCAGTCCCTCCGGTAACACTAAAATAAGAAAAGGAAAAAGATGGTTCTGAACTGATCTCAAAAACAACTCTATTATTCACATCTATGTTAGAGCTTGTACTCTCAGCCCTGTTGTCCCTTTTTGATGAAGTGAGTCTATTTTGTGATTGTTTCCAGTACTCCCGGTGAACAGTAGCAGTCTCGTCACGTCCCAGTCCCTCCGGCAACACCTCCATGATAGCCTCATTTGGGGGCATACGGACGAGCACGTCTGCTATAAAACACCGGCACCTCCCGCCCTCGCTCTCGCAGGCCAGCACAACGGACATATTGCAAACCATCCAACCTAAAATTCCCGCATAATACTAAACCACCCCTGAGCAAATGCATACCCAACTGTTATGCCGAATCTTATAGGGCGAGTTCACCAAAGAACCCACACCACCACAGGACGTTATCAACAGTCAGAGAATCGCTCGAAATATTGGAGTCTAGAAACGTTAGTAACAAGAGACTAGCCAATCAGATGCTGCCTTTTTTAATTATACACACCCCGTTTGTAAATCATAATATTGTTGATCTGCAACATAATGAAGTCATTGTTGTTTGTTTTGTTGACAATTCAACTCATCCTCGTCGCTTTTTCTCAGAGCAGTACCTTTTTTCCGCCCCGTTTATCCTAGATGAATGTGGAGAGGATTTTATGAATGTGAAATTCACCAAAGTAGACGGTGAAGAGCGTTGTGAAGTGCGTGTTTCTGATGCGAGTAATGCTACTGATGGTCTCGTTCTGATCGACAAACTCACCTACACTGCTGCCTACTGTCTGAACCCCGGTTACTACTACATTGGCTGCAGAGGTCCTGCGAGTGTCAACGTCAACTACCTCACCTTCGACAAAACCTACGATCTCACCCAGGATCCCTACTACATCATCCTCAAGTTGGAGCAGGTGGTCGAGCGATGGACTTCCGTCCCTGACAGCCACACCAGCCCCGAGATCGACAAGAGCAAGCCTCTCACCGGAAAGCCTGCCTATCCTCAGGACTACACCACCCACCGTGACGACTTCACCTGCAACCAGGCTGGTTATGAGGACTATCTGAGCAAGTACCCTGAGACCATGAAGTGCACTCC